>VWZV01003317.1:0-105777 GCA_013397155.1 Irena cyanogastra
GCAGTGCTGGCTTAACAATTGGACTTGACAATCTGAAGGGTCTTTCTCACCCTAAAGAATTCTGCAGTTCTATGACTGTAGAGCCTCTAAAATGAAAAGTTGTATTTTGATGGGAGTGTGTGTTTCATGGGTGCCTCCTATAGTCATTGGGTATGGTGTGTCTCTGAAATGCAGCAGTTGTGTTGGACATGCGATGCCAGGTTGCTTTAGAGGAATTTCCTTCACTGAAATACAGTTCTGCACATCTATAGGGACCGTATGTGGCCATTTTCCTGAGCTTCCATCCACTTTTGAACCAAGGTATGAACGGGAACTAGGTTTGTCTTTATTGATGACTTCTTCTAGTGTCTGATATGAGGCTATTAAAATATGTATCTTTTCACATCCAGAAATTAGAGACTTGCTGTTTGTTACTCCATTATCTGAAACATGCTGTAATCCCACCAGTTTGCAAGTGATAGGAATAATATCCCTTCATATAACTGCTGAGGAACTGAGTGCCTGGCATGGGTACATGCAGAAAGTCCATAGCACATAAATCTCTGGTTCTTTGGGACAGTTGTTTCACACAGGAGTAGACATGACACAAAGTGCATATATTTGTGGATTATTCTGGGCATGTTCTGATTTCCCCAGAAGTGACCTTGCAGTATTCCAGATAAAAAACAGGGGGCAATGCCTAGGAACAATCTTGCAAAACCTCACTGAAATGGCCAAATACTCTCCAGGAGGTTATTATGTCTGAAAAGTACTATGCAGCCCTTGGTAAACAGGCTTTTTAGACAATGCACTTTGCTTTAAATCAGGCATTATTTTCCAATATTTAGAAACACTGTGCAGAATACAGTCCAGTCAAAAGGAATATTCAAATCACAGCTCAAAATTTCATTGCACTGGAGGAGGGAAACTAAGGTTTCTTATCTAAGGAAACTGAGGGTTCTAATCTACATTCCATGACAGGGTAACTTTCTTAGCATAATTAGATTGAGTTGTTGTAGCTAGATTTGCACCCATAAGTATGTGAGCTTGTTTAGCAGTATCTTCAGCCTGCTCACCAGGACAACATGAGGACAAGACTCTTATCCCACCAGCTTGCTGCATGACTGCAGAACTGCTTCCCCACTGAACTCTAGTGGCTTGTGAAGCTTATTAATTTGCTTTACCCTATGGAAACTTCAAAGATGGCTACTCCCTAATTACTAAACTGTATACAGATGTTTAATTGATATATGTTTGTTTATCAAGCATATGTGGTGATTTAGGATGATCCTGCCCCTTTGCTTTTGCCTTCCACTTGGAATGAAAGAGGTTGCCCTTATTCCTTCGTGGGCTTTCCCTTTTAAGGGGATTGACTGGATTCCTGCTGAAGCAGCTGTGGAAAAAAACAACGAAAACAGCCCACAGGCTCAGGGTAATAGCTTTAGATGTGGATATTGGCTGCTGTTTGCAAAGTTAATCTGCGTCCACCCAAACATGATAATTTGTTCCCCTATAATTCTGAGACAGTGCCACTAACCAATACCTCAAAGCGGCTTTACCAGTCTGGCTGAATCCAGCGGGGGGTGAATGGTCCAGCCCAAATGCTGCACAATATAAAGAATTCATATGTTTTCCATGCATCTTCTTGGGATGAGCATTTTATTTCTAAAAATCTATTACTTCAAGACAAGAACTTAAGCTGAAGTTAAAGAAGGATAGCAAAGAAAAAAAAGAAAAAGAATACCAATAACAGATATCTTGAAGGTGTATTTTGTTATTGGGATACTGACTTTTTCATAGTAAGTCAAGACTTAATGTGCAGATACATAAGGAACTCAACAAACATCAATGTTACAAATGTACCCACATAAACAGTCCCAGTAAATAAGCCAAATTACCTTCTGTGGATCATCTGCCCTATTTTTTTGGTTTTTTTTTTGGGGGGGGGGAATGGCTAAATAGTGTAGCAATCTGAAGCAGAGCCCTTATCTTAGAGAAGCTGAGAAACTGTACCTTAAGAGTGATATAAAGAAGTGGCAAATTCTTCTCTTGAAGTAATGCTTTTAATTAAAAGGTAGGTAGCAAGAAATGGTGAAGCAACTCTTTCTGTGGTTAGTGCTCAGCTGGCTGTATTTGCTATTCTCAGAGCTGGACAGTTACTCTGTTTTATTGGTGTGTATTTGGTATTGGATAGTATGCTGAATGAAGTTAGCTCTTTCTTAACACCTTTCTCCATATTTTCAGTTATTTTAACCACTCTTTGTTTCTCACTTCATATTTAAATGGTCATGTGGCTCACTATATCTGTACAGAGCTTGCTGCAAAAGGCATTGAGTGTTCCACTGCTATTGTAGAGTTATAACAGTTTAGGTTTTACAAGTCTAACCTGTAAGTAGAGGAAAAATGGACATTTATAATTTTATTGGCCTACCAGTGATAACTGGATAGACAACCATCTTTTCAGTAACTGGGGTAAAAAGTAAATAAGCAACAAATAGAAAAGCGTCTAATGGAATATAGCGGAATATGGTGCTGTTCCCAGAGATCTGATGGCTATTGCCAACCTCTTTACCAGGCTGCTTTTGTTTGTTCTTAGGGGAAGATGTTACAGAGATTTTGATTCTACTTAATCTCAGTAATATATCTCTAAGCTTGACCACAGTGAAAAAAAAAAAGAGCGTCATTGTTACTGTCACTGTCCTCTAGGGACAGCTTACCTATCTGTTCAGCACTTTGTCCGTAAGAGGCTTTGGCTTGTGTCCCACCCTAGCAATCAGAATGCTAGCTAGAACTTAATTCCTTCAGTTCCCACTGGAGATTTCTAGTTGTATATTGTGCATTCCATTGTTTTCAGAAGTCTTGGTGAGCTCCAGGTATGCGTGAACATGAATATTTACTGAAGAACCACTAGATTTCCATATTATTTGGCATTATCTTAATGCATCTTTGTCTTTCCTGGGGTTTTACTCAGTTGGCCACTTATCCTTTCTCACAGAAGTACAACATGTAGACCTCAGTAGAGTATACAAATTTAATTATTTCTTCCTGATTCATTTTTTTTGGACAGATCGCCAGTATCTATCATCTACTACTGAACTACTAGCTGTGCTATGTCTGTCAAACACCTCTGGAGTAATGGTTTATGGCAAGATAACAAGCTGTACAGCACATTATTTCAGATTAACAATACTGGCCTCTCATTCCATGTATGTTCAAGATCGGTTGAGTGGCAACATGATGATGCAGGTGCACTGATATGAAGAGAGCAGACAAAAACAGGTATAAAGAAAGACTGTAAAAGAGAAAATTACATATGGGGATACTGAAAAGAAAAATATTTAAAAGAGACCTGTACATACAGTCTGCAAAATGTTCACAATTTGGATCAGTCTTCACCGTAAAGATGGGGAACAGTGTATCTGTGTTTCCACACAGAGCTGACTTATTCTGAATTTTAAGGGAAAAGCAGCCAAACTTCTTCAAGATTGACTGCTTTTGAAGTAAAACCTCAGGCATCTCAGTCCACTGCAATTGGATGCAGGCTGAATGTAGGCTTCAAAAGTCCTTGACTCAAAGACCATAATTAATATGTCTAGGTATGTCAATAGCAGAGTAAAAAGTCATTATTCATAGACCCAGCAGGGATAACTAGTGCAGTTGCTCTGATCCACACAGTCCACAAGCATCACTGTAACCTTTTTCCTCAGCCTGGGCTAGCTCGACACAGTTTCTCTCAAGGTTAGCAGTGACAAGAGAGTCTGAGCCAGTGAGTGCTCAAAGGCACTCGGAGAAGCCAGTTCCTGCAGGCAGGTTATAGATGACTGGGAACTGATGAGAAAAGACGAGGGAATCTCTAGTTGCCTTGAATCTAATCCAGTTTTATTGGGTAACAGAAACATAACAGAACACCAATAACACGGTTGAAGGACAGGCTGACAAGAGCCCTTAGCATTGGGTGCACTGAGCTTTTAAACAGTGCCCACCTAGTAGGTGGATACCTCAGAGGAACCAATAACAGGCAAGCATGGGAGGGGCGAAGAGGATTACACAACCTTAGAAGGACCAATCATAAAAAAGGGAAAAGGGGGGCAGGTCACATGCACCAATGGTGCCTTGAGGGTAACGGGGGACCCCTGCGGGGCCAAGGGGACACTGATTGGGTGCAGGGTTGAGGGACAGGGAATTCTCTAGAAAAAGGGGTTGGGAAACGTTGATGGGCAACACATAAACTAAACCCAAGGAGAGAGGACAACATGAAAGACTGGCACTAAGGCAGGAAACTGGAGGCTAAAGCATTCTACATAACACAATAGGGGGAAAGGGAAGAACCATTTAACATAAACAAATAACAAGCTGCAACACGCAAGATCTAAGAGACAGGCTACCCATCCAGTTTTCATTGGGATAGTTTGGGTAACAGGTCTCCATGTCCTGATGTTGGTTGACATGCCTAAATATTAAATCCTTCAAATCAGCACTAGCATCCTCTCTTTCTCCAAGACGGCCTACCTGAGATCTGCATACAGTACCTCTGATACAACCACAGGAAGACAATCTCCTTGGTCACCTGGTGATGACTAAACCTCTCACTTGCTGTGGTTGTGCTTTCTGCTTCCAGAAAGCAGTGCCACCCATGAAGCCCAGCAAGGCTCCACTTCCCTCTTCACTTTAGCAGCACCCTTCTCTCCCTCAAAAACCCTTCAGGGCTGTCACTGATTGTAAGATGTATGACATCACTGAACAAAACACCACTCACAACACAGCAGTCTATGTGATCTCCAATCTCTTCTGCCTTTTCTCTGTCTAGAAACAGGGCAAAAGAGTTACAAGAACTCCTGTGTCAGCACTGCAAGAAGGGTCTTGTTCATAACACAGAACAGTCCGTGGAAGAGCACTGACTTTCTAACAAAACAGTTATTGTAAGACATTTCTGACCATTTCCACAAGTCATTGATCAAAATCTGGGGAAGGTTTTGTCCATAACAAAAAGACCCATGTTTTTTTTCATGTATGGAGAGAACTGTCTTATCTTGAGAAGATTATTCGTAACACAAGTTTGGAACCATTTTCACAGCTGCTTTATTGAATAATGTTAAAAGGTACTTAGAAGCAGACAGCTATTCTGGGACCTGCATCACCCATTACCTGTATCACCCATTACCTGTATTTAGAGATCTCTGCAACTGGGTTACTAGAACCGCAAACCTGTGCATTCATACAAGGTGTTCCATTGGAGCAGCACAACAGAATTTCCATGTGAAAAATAATGACCGAGAGTTAAATCCTTCTAGAGTAGACTGTTGCTAGCAGGAGGTTGGGCTCTGTCACTGAGCTGGTAATTTTCCCCAAACATGTGATAAGGGCTGAGATCTCATCTCTAACCCTTTAGCTCAGTTTTTTGAAGATATCAGATAGTTAATTATAAGTTCTTTCTGCATCAGTAGATCTCATAATGTCTCATGCAGTGACCAGTGGTAAACTATAGAAAAGTTGTTCCACAAACCTATTCCTTGTAGCCAGATAAAAAGGGAGGATGGCCACAGCTGATCAATTGGAAGGTGAGAGAGGTTAATTATTTTTGCCTGTTTGCTCAATACCAGCCTTTTCAGGTCTCTGGAAGGAGAGGCTGTAGAAAATTAAGTGACACAGAAAATAATTTCCCTGGTGAATTAGTTTATTTACACTCTGTGCATATGCTCTGTAATGAAGAGAGAGGGTTGAGGCTCAGGGGCATTGCTTCGTCTCTGTTGGAACACTGTGAAGCCTTGCTGTCCATAGCGGCTTTTTTCTCAGGCTGGGGACCACCACTGGGTAGACCTGTGAGCCCAGGCAAAGCACCACAACTTTTGCTAACACTGTGCCATCACCCAACAGAGAAATCCCTGGCAGAAAATGTTAGCCAAGCCAGCCTGGGATATCATTCCTGTGCCGAGTGACACAGCCATGTCTGTTCCCACTGCCCACAGGTCTACATTTAACGAATACAGTTGTGTGATTCCTGGGATGAACCTGTTCATGGTTCAGTGGTAGGGCATAGGAGAGAGAAGCTCAAGACAAGTCCATCTGTATAGACATCCCCCATTTAACCTCCATGGGCTCAACTTCCATTGAGAATTTCCCTTTTTTTAGTATGTTTCTATAAATCAACATAGTCAGCATAGATAGAGCTGATATAAGAGCAGGTAAATTCAGCGGTGCATTTCCTTTACAGAGAGTTACGCAGTGATTATTGGAGCTCAACACTCTTATTTAATTAGCAGCTTTTGGCTTCCTATTTTATATATATAGTCTTTCTTCTGCATTTTTGTTATCATGTCAGATTATCAATCTTATTTTAGGAAGAAGCGTTAAAGGAAAATTTTACAAATTTGCATTTTACTAACATTTTGCATTTTTTACATAAAATTTGAGTTTTCTTCTAGATTTCCTTCATATTCAAGTCCCTCTGGAAGCTATATTTCCAATAAATACACCATCTGAAACATAACTCAGATGCCTGATGCCAGATGGGAGCTGTTGCCTGCTCCAATATAGCCTTCAGTATCCAGCTGGTAATGTTAGGGATATTCCTAAGAGAGAAATGTAGAACACAGCCACACTAAGAAAATTCAGGTTTTCTACAATAGTAAGTTTTAGTTTGAATTGTAGGGTTTAAGTGTATCTCTATTGTAACACCTCATGCATTGCAATTCCATAATTTAATGAATTAAACAAAAAAGGAGTGGATTTTAAACAATTCCTATGGAAAAATAATTAGACTAGAATTTTTCAGTTTAGAGAAATGGTAATTAGTTACTCTCCTAATTTTAAAGTGGGTGAAACAGTCCTGATCAGCCCTGTGGACAGTACATGGGGCCAAAATAGAAATGAGGAAATTGTGCCATCACTATACATACATATGTACAGTAAGAGGATGCAGGAGATGCTTGCAAGTCTTCTCTAATCTCTACTGGAGACTTGATTAAGAGCTGCCAGGCTGCTGGTCGTCTCTTGGCAAGAGAATGTACAGCACAAGGCTTTTTTGAACCAGCCAGGCTGGAAACCTGACACTCTAAAAGTAAGGCTCTCAGCATTGTTTGGGCTAATGTGCATGAGCAGAGCCTTGTGTAAATATGGGAGGGGTACTGCATATGGGACCCAAGCTCAAATCTGGGTAACACTGACCTGTGCTCTATGGGAACACCAGTTTATCTGCAGATAGACTCAGTGTTTCTCACTGACACTAGTTCGAACAAAGAAGTGTAACCTCTGGTAGGATGCCAGAGAGACAGGGAAGCATACACCTCTTCTCTGTAAATGTTTTTCTTGCATTCAGATGTTACTATATGATGTCTCAGATTTAACAAAATGGCATTTACCACAGGGAAAATATTTTTTTCAAATAAATAAAAATAATTATAAAAAGAAAGTTCTAATTGACTCTAATAATAAATCATTGTATTAAAAATAAATGAAACTGTTCTGAAAAAACATATTAACAGACTTTTATTGCTACATTGCCTTGCTTTGTTATGTATTCATCCATTAGACACTAATTTGATCCTCCTAATCATTAATGTTAATTAATGAGGTGTGGCTGTTTCAGTATATCAGTGAGAGATTTTAAATATTTATAATTGGTGAACTACTACAGGATATTTTCAGCAATACTGAAACTCTGCTTTTATAGAATCATATCATCAGAATATCCAGAATCCAGCATTCATCACAATGATAAGCTATACTGTCTTCTTTTTATGCCAAAACACAAGTCATGCAGGCTTTTTACCATAGATGATGTGTATGGGAGTGGAATTTTTTCTGGCTTTTAAGTCATTAGGAAGAGCATTTTATAACTCGATCACAGGTAATAGGTGGGTTTTGAGACAGAGAAGGAAAACGGAAGATAAGCATGACATCTTTCCCCATCTCTCCTGGGCAGCTGGGTATCAGCTACTAACCTATAATAAGCAAAATTTTATGCTTCATTTCTCTTTCTCTTGGTATGCTCCACTGTAGTTTTTCAGTTGGGTTTTCATTATCTCAGGTGATGAAAAGCATGTAAGATGAAGACCTTGATGTTAATATTTCTGATGCTGTAAGCAGTTTGATTGCATAGCAAAGGCAATGCCAAGTTCTTTGCTAATGTAGGAGGACTCTAATCAGAATTGAGTTATTCAGATTTTCAGTCCTTTTTTTCAGAATGCATATGAGTGGAAGTTCTCAGATTACCTGTTCAACTTCAGTAACTTGCAAATAACTCCCAAGAGCATTGTAATGTCTTACACAAAAATTGATGGATAGAGGACACAAGGAGGGCTTTAACAGAGGTCAGGAAAGTGCACATGGAAAGACAATAGGGGCCAAGCAAGACCAGTATCTGAGATTTTAGAAAATTTCCCTCTAGCAAGCGATTTTTTTTTTTTAAGATGACAGAGCAATTTACTTGAGAACAAAGACATTTTTGGATCTGGTTATATTGGGTGCGATTCACTTGACAATAAATTCTTCTATTCAGACTGGTTCTTACATTGATGCAGTTAAATGTTCTGATTCTTGTTAAATATCCCTATTCAGTATTAGCTATCCCTTTTATTTCAAGCTACAAAAGCATAACATGGAACATGTCCCCACAGTACAATTTCCTAAGATGGAGAAGAAGACTATGTTATGTACCCTTCAAAATTCCGTAGTGATGTGATCTATGATACAACTTAGATTATTTGTAGTACTCTAATGACATGAGTCTTATTGCTATCTTCTAGTGAGCAATGTGTTTCTTTCTTTGCATATAAAATCTTCTGCATAGATCAATTTTATGTGATTTGACAGACAAATAATATAATTATGTTCTTTACTCCTGCTGTATGTAAACTACTAACCCTAGCACTATACAAAGGCAGATTTTTTGCATTTAATTATTACTCAGTTGCAGCCTGGAAACAGGATGAATCAAGACAAAATCTGGTATCACTCCTTGCAAAGGTATGCATTTTGTGTGCTGTATAATTGAGATTAGGATCATACTGGATAGTGCTTCTCTATTAAAGTCTTATGTTGCGTAATCTTCTGTATTTAATGGGATTATGAAGGAACTCACTGATGCCAGGCAATCTTAAAGTGAGTATAGTCCAGATGTGCTTCACTGTGATGCTGAAAGAATTTTAGCTCTCTTATTAGCCCTCAGTCCTCCTTTTCTGGTTTTCCTTTGGAGCGCTGAGAGCTGATCCAACCTTTGCTGACTCTCAGGGTGAGCATTTTATTTAGCTTCTCTAATGTGGATATGCATAAGTGGATGGCATGGCCCTCTTTTGCTGTGTCTGATTCTATCCCTGCATTCCAGTGAAAGTGGGGAAGGGACCATGTGCAGTGCAACAGATGGGTACTTGGGGAGGGTTGCAGGATTCTGCAACTTTTATATAGAAGAGGATACTCTTCTATATAAAAGAAGGATGATGTAGTGGTTTAAAACCTAGCTGGAAAATTAAACACATTGAAGCTTCTCCCTTTCCCCCTCCCCTTCTTATAATGGAGGAACACTAGGAGACATTATGAATTGGAATAAGAATTTACTGAAAATCTCAATAACCACAACAATATTAGTAACAAAAAATGTATAAAAGAGACAGGGTGTTTTACCCATAAAAGGATATTCACCACCAAGCAAACAACAGCAATTCCCAAAGATAGTGCCCTATGTGGTTTTCCAGACAAAGACAATATGACAACTGGCCCTGCATCGGGGCCATGCCGTATTTGGGAAACAGAAGCAATATGGCTAATGAGGGCTTCCACGGCTTAATGCTCCCCCCGCCCTGTCTGACAAAGCAATGGAGATCTAGGGCAAACAAACCCCCTCAGAAACTAGATCATCTGCACTGTGCCATGCTGCCGCCTTGGCTCCGGCAGTGCCATCACTCAGCTGGGGCTTGTGCTCTGCATGCCTTGGCCCTGCACTGCCAGCACTCTCATGCTTGAGGCAGTGTCTTGGGTTCGCTATCATGCGAATGCTATGTATAGATAATATTAAAGCAAAACTAGCTTGGAGGTTAAGTAAGGGTGGTTGCCACAGCCTGGTCAGAGAGTGAGAAAAGTAGTTTTCCCAGAATCGGCTTGTGAGAGATTAAGCAGTTTAATATAAACAATGATAGCTTGTTATTATAAGCAGTTTAATATAAACAATGATAGCTTGTTATTATAAACAATCTGCAGGTGTTGTTCTCCTACTTTCTGTTTTCCTGTTTTCCTCAAAGATTGTTTATAAGAAGGGCGTTGTGCTAATTAGCCACACAGGTGAAATGTATTGATTAATTGACCAATCTGGTCCAGCTGGATCAGATAAGCGTAAAAAAGGAGAGAATTCAAAGTAAAGAGGGAGATTGTGCAAAACCAGCCTTCTGTGAGTCTGTGTCATTTCTTATGATAACAGTGACAAAGTAAGTGCAAATAAGTGTTGTGAAAAGGTCTGTACGTTTCAGAAATACATTTCTCATTTCAGTTGTCTTATGTCATGACTTCAAATACATTATATTGTACCACCTTTTGGAAGATGGGTAAGTATTGCAAGAATCCATACTTCTTAGCCATGACAAGTTAATTGCGTGAGATGTATGCAAACTACAGGGCAGATGAGTTATTTGTGTTGGTATTTTTGAGGAAATCCAAGTAATAACCAGACATAGGTATTGCAGCAGGGATGAGGCTTTATTCTTTCCATTAGGATCAGCTGACACCAAACATATTTTTCCATTGATGTCTGTGCTGTACAGCTGCGTAGCTGCCGCCTCCCCTCTCTCCCCCGTCTGGATCAGGACTCTTTCCGTCTCTGTTATAATGCTGCAGGCTGCCATGGCCTGTGCTGAAGTTAAGTACATCCCGGCATCAAGTGTGAGAAATAGATGAGGATACTGTCAGACATATTTAATGTAAGCCATTAGTATTATCTATTGCTGTAATCAATCTGTTGGGTTGTTGTAGTGGTTTTGCATGGGAGGCACTCATGGAAGTGATACAAAGGGAAGCTGCTAATCGTTTCCTCTGTGTCTGACAAAAAAACCCCAAACTAATCAGTAGTTAGTTTTGAGAATTGACAATCTGTTAAACCACTGAGAAAGCTGATACGCCTCTGTAAACACCCATGTAAAAAACCAAAAAAAATCCCACAAAATGTCTCTCTCTTTTCCGGCCGGCAAAGATGTAACAGGGGCCAGGCCGGGTGGCCCCTGCTGCAGGGCCGGACTCCCTTCCCAGGGTGCCCGCTGGGCCCCCCCAGCTCCTGCCGGGCAGAGGGAGGGGAGGCCTCGGGCCGAGGCTGCCATTGCTAACATCTTGCTGCTACTAAGCCCTGCCCCCGCCACCAGCCCGGGCCGAGTCGGGCTCTGGGCGCAGCCCGGGGCCGGGCTGGCTCAGCCAACATTCTACCACCGCTGAGATTCGCCCGCAACCCCCGGGCAAGAGGAGGAGAAGCCATCGGCCCCGGCATGCCGGGTGCTGAGTCCTGGCCTGGCTGCTGAGATCCTAGCAGCTCCCCCCGCAGCCCAGGCGCAGCTCCGGCCCGAGGTACCCAGCCCGGCCGGGGTCAGGTGACTGTCTGCAGGTCCCAGTGAGGTACTGACCCTTCCAGTGCTTCAATCCTCCCTCAGGTGAAGGAAAAGGACAAGTGGAGGCAGGCAGAGAAGCAACATAAAGACACCGAGGTCAGTGAAAAAAGTGTCAAGTCCCAGATAGGAGGGATGAAGAGATGCCTTGATCTTGGGGCTGAAATCCTCTTATAAAACTATGGAGAAAGATGTAATTGATACATCAGACTCTTTCTCCCTGTAACACATAAAAGTATAGAGAGGTAACTTTTTCAAATTGTAAGCAAAGGCCTCCATGCTAAAGTAAGCAAATGTTGAAGTAGCTGTAATCCGATGAGGAGTTTGAACAAAAAAAAGTATAGAAAAATGGGAAGGACTTCACAATTGCAAATTTCCCGGACAGCTGCCGTTCATAAAAATTAGAAGCCATAAGAGAACTGTTTTCTAGTAGAGCAATTCCCGTAAATTAACAAGAACTTCTCTCCCTTAGTCTATTTAGAAAAGACTATTCTAAAATAAACTGACTAAATTGTTTCTATACATTGTGAGTAGGAAAGAAAACGTTGTAGGGGGAGGAGAAGTGTTCTAAAAGTTTTATTCTGATTATTACTATTCTTTCTTGTAATTATTATTAATAAAGTTTTCTTTATATCCTTTTTAAGCTTTGAGCCTGCTTTGCCTTCCTCCTAATCCTATCTAACAGCAAAAAGTAAGTAAATATATTCTAGCAGATGCGCTGGCATTTAGCCAGCACTGAAACCCACCACAGTTGTTTTTTGTTATACTGCAGGTTGTTTGCTGCTTTTATTCACTGGCCCAGCATAACACTGGATTTGGTGCAGGTGCAGAGCCCTGCTGCATTTCCTTCACTGCGCCACTCTGACATAAAATGATGGATGGCTTGGAAGACATTTTAAACAGCAGGGAAAGGCAACGGCTTTTGCGGTTTAGGAGATATAAATGGGAGAAAGGGGTCAAAATATAATATTTTTCTGTTAGAGGGGGGAGGAAAGGAGATACTGTAAATTGAAAGGAGTCAGGGAATATTAAACACTGTACAATTATATACAGTATACTTAAGCTGGTAGGCTGCTGTTAATGAAGAAACTATAGTGTGGGAATGAGAAGATTTAAAAGCTATTATAAAGCTATTATCTATCAAAAGTGATAAAAATTAGGGAAGCAAGTACTTTAATATACTACCAGACATCAGCGACAGTTCCTAGGTTCAGCAAAACTCTTGCTGCTTCACAAATTAAACCACTGAGAAATTTGATGTCAATGATTTGCATGGGCTTGAAGCAGATCATTTCACCGAAGTGATTTTTTCTTGTTGATTCCTACAGCTGAATCAGAGTAATACACTGAAACAGGCAACTGAATGAAATTAGATCATCAAGTTGTGTACAAATAGGACTATTTTGAAGCTATCAGATTTAGAATAAACTAGTTTTGATATTAAGCACTGTCTTTCAGTTCCAAAACAAGCAATTTTGGTCCCTTGTAACAGTTTTAAGGCTAGGAAGTGACAACAATATCCTTCCACAGATTTTCATCTTGAATTATAGGATGCTCATACATCTGAAACATCAGAGACATGCATTGCAGAGCTACTGGCTACTTTGAAGCTTAAGTGAGAGCAGAGGAATAAAAAAAATCCCAAACCGTTCTTCACACAAAACAGATCTTCTTTTCTGAAAACCCTTGCTCCTAAATTACTGACATCAATCATGACCCTTCACTTGGCACTCCACTCTTCCTGGGAGCCAGGGGTTGCAGCAAGGCTCAGCTAAGCTTGATCACCTCCCACCTGGGAAAGGCTCCCTGAGCTACCTCTGAGAACTTTTGGTCAGATTTAGCTCAGTGCCCCTATCTGGCTGGATTTATTCTGTCAATGCTTAGATCAGTTTTAGATTTAAGCTGCACTTAGGAAGTTTACTAAAGGAGGTTCTAGGTGACATATATAATATTGGTGGGGAAGTGTTCTCAAGAGTCAAAAGGAAGAATGTTAAATTCTGCAGCTTCTTTGTTAGAGACTGTCTGGATCTCAAAGAGTTAGAAAGCATGTATTTGCAATGTTAAAAGATGATGGGTTTATATATTCAGAGCAGATAGAAGTCCTTTTGTCGAGACAGAGGGCTCAGAGGATTTAAGTACACAGCTCTGGCTTCTTTTCCCAGGGCCAATAGCAAATGCCATAATAAGACTTTGTGTCACTGACAAAACACCTTTTCAGTCTGAGGTTCTTGTTCCTGTCTATACAAATGATGGATATTTTTCCCCATAAGTAGTCCTAGGAAGGTTTTCAGGGGAACAAGAAGCCTTTCTTCCCTACCAAAGGCATCAGGCCTAGCACCATGTAACCAAAGCACAGCTGTACTTCAGCAGCCTTGTCTTCCATGGTGCAGTTTGTTTTCTTTGCCTGTAATGGCTCTGAGCTGTGTGCTTGCTGCACCAGCTGCAGCAGGATGAAAGAAGTAAAAAAAGTGTGTGCTGAACCTGCCCCTTCCCAGACCTGCTTTGGAGAAGGTGCCTGTGTAGTTTCAGGACACCTGCACACAGCAGCATGCATCAGAGTCCTTGTAGTCTTACCCCATTTTATTGTTGTGCAGCTACATTGATTTCAGTGCTTAAATGAGTTTTTATCTAGGGTCTCAGCCCCAGAACTTCTGTCCACCAGTGAAGCCCTGATGTATATGCCAGGGTGCTGTGGAAGAGAAGACTTTGGTGTGCTGTAATTAGTTTGTGGTTTGTGAACTCGTTAGGCATGCGTGTGCCCCACATCGGACTGATGCTACCAAGGCACTGCCCTGCTTTGCTTGTTTGTCAGTGAGTTTGAGAGTTCAGAAGTCATTAAATTGACTAGAGCATTTGTAGCTCAGACTTAAACTGTAGAGGACCAGGAATTTGTTCTTTGATCCTGAGCAAATTATTTAAAATACTTGTAAGAATAGGAACAATGCTATTTCTCAGACACCAAGATTTTAAGAATACATGTTCCTCAGATTAGAAACTGTATCAGTAGGAGCCAATAGGTATGTTAGATTGATACTGAAGAGATTGGACTGAAAAATTGCTGATGGTCACAAGACCTATACTGGCAGATCAGCAATTTCTGTCATAATCAGACATCATCTTCCTTCCCTACAGGAGACCGTCCCAAGGCTTAATTCTTCTCAGTGGGTGACATATAAATCATATAAAAGAATGCTTTTTGAATAAGCCAAATTACCAAATCAGCTGTACTGATCTGAATAATGCTGACCTGAGGGGTACATTTCTCCTATGCATTTAATGTGGAGTTATCAAACTGCATTTGCAAGGTACATCCATATAACTTGGAGGCATAGATCTTGTTTTCTATAGCCATGTCATCTGTTTCACATATATTTGTGAAAAGAGGTGCTTGCTTCATGTAAGTATATGTTCTTTCACTAGGAATAAAACCTCAATGGGCTGAGTCTGGGTGATGGAGAAGAATACAGAAAGGAAAGAAAGGTAAATGAAAAGAAAAATTCTTAAGAGTGCAAATGCAGTCATTGCAGAGTTTCTTGCATATAAAATTTCAGGTAGCAGTAAATGGAGGAATGCAGTAGATGAACCTGAATGAGTCATTAAAAGCAGCCCCAGTGACAGGAATGCATTAAAAAACTTTTATAAAAGTAACCAGTTACTTACCCTTTCACAAGATAAACTAAGACACATGCATGAAAAGCACTTAGTTTCACCTGGGCATGATTCCAAGACAAAAGAAGTTAAAAGGAATTACTGGATTTGTTTAGTTTTTATCAGACCCCTGTATATTTTTATATTTTATATTTTTCTGTTACTTGTTTTACAGTTTAGTTGAAATACTGGGTAGCTAGAAAAAGGAAGCAGTATGTAATACTTGAAAAATGCTTGGTAACATGCATTCTTTTGGTCTAATGCTTTCTGTCACAAAGGACTGCAAACACCTTTTATGTTTTGTTACATAAAAAACCATGGAAGAGCTCACTGTCCCATTGCAAGTGAGGTCAAGATCTGGATGTTTCAGTAACTCAGTTGGGAGAGCATTAGACTGAACCAAAAAAAGACATGCTACATACTTCTTTCAGCATGATAGATGCAAAACTGAGTTCTTATATAAATGAGTTTATTAATGTCAATTTGGTTTTTATAATTTAGCATTTTATAATGTTATTTCATTTATATTTTTATTAGCATTTGTTGGCTAGGTTTATGGCCTTGATGTGGTAAGTAGCTATCTAAATATTCAAATGATCTTTTCAAAGTTACTTGGACTGCTTGCAAACTTTAGATTAAGAGGAAGAAACACTTGGGCTGGTTTTAGCCCCATCCCAGCACAGTCATTTCTCAACATGGAAAGAATAACTAGATTACTATTTGCAGTTTCTTTCCAAAGCACTTCAGGTTAAATACTGCAAAATGTCTAAGTTTCCAGTTATAAAGCTAGAGTTGCTGTGAGATTAACACATTGCATGTTCATTGACAAAGGCATACAGAAAAGTCGCTGTTTATAGATTGCAATGCTGTTTTATCCTTTCCTCATGTTTTTTAAGGTGCATGATATTCTGAACTATTGAGTGGAAGTCTATACAAAGGACTTCCATTATATTAGATGTTCATACACTTAGAGCTATTTTAAGATGCTTTATGGATTTTATTACTTCTGGTTTTACCATTATTGCTTTTTCCTGAGTATTTACTCTGCTGTCTCTCACTGGTGCCCAAGGAGACCTGTAACCAACTTTTTAATACTTGTTGCACTCTAACCAGAAAGTTGTCAGAAGTTAAATTCATGATAGCTACAGCCTGAAATTTGTCTTGTCACTATTATTTGAGGAAAGACTAATGCAGACATCTTCACTAGATTTATAGACTCATGTTAACCTCTCTCACTAGTGTTTCAAGACTTCTAGGAGTATAATACTTCCCTCATAACGAGAGAGTGGTATTGCCTGTCACAGTTTGTAGTTAAATACACTCCATTATTGCCTGTTATAGTCTGTACTTCAAATGCATTCAGTTTAATCCTACAAACCAGTGAATTATAACACAGAGAGATAGATCCTGAACTCAACTCTTCAGGTAATGAAATACAGTGTCCTGTCGATAGTGTTATGATGAAGTGTGAATTCTTGTTAAAGCCATGACTTTACCTAATGTGTCTTTTAAATTGTCAGTATATTTTGTGGCCAGCTGTAGCTCAGTGTGCTGGTTTTACCACCAGTAGGGAAATTAAACTCCAACTAAGCCATTCCCTCTGCCCCTTACTTGTAAGAAAGGGACAATAAATGAGATTATGAGTTGAAATAACAATTTACTAAAACCACAATAACAACAGCAGAATCATTAAGTGTACTTGTATTCCACACTCCAAGTGATGATTTTGCTTGAAGATAAAATTTTGCTACATGATGAAAGGTAATACTGTGTTGGATACACAGTAAAGACTAAACAACAATTTCCATTAAAAAGCTTCACACTAAAAACTATTTTTCAGGGAAGTAATTTAGGCAGATGGAGTATTAAATGTACAAAAAAAGGCCATATTCCTATTTTGAAAAAAGTATTTTTTTCCTATTTTATATAACTCATAGTTTAATAGAAAAAAATGTGCATATGTTTCTTGACATTCAACTGATAACCAATTGAGATGGAACTTGCAGAGTGATGTCATCTACTTGCAAAGTTTCTGGCCCCTACAACTGCTTGCCCATTTCTGAAAATACTGTGAAATGTTCATGACTTAATGTCTTGGTTCCGAAGTGCCTAGTTAGTCGCTGTTGCAGGAAAGATCATCCATTGTTCACAGAGGTAACAAAGAAAGTGCATTTCATTTCTTCCAGGTACAAATCTTCCCTGTAAAAAGTCCCTTCCATTCAGTTCTCTGCATGTAGATGGGTCACGTTACAAGGGAGACGAAAGGGACAGAAATGAAAAACTGTATGGGATTTATAACATCAAGCAGTGTGTCTCCATCACTGTATTGCCCTTGGGACTAACATCACATCTTCCAGAAAACCTGATAATAATATTTTAGATTTCAGTTAGAAAATCCATTTACCTGCCTCAGACTTTGTGTACTTCTATCACTGGAGTGCCTCCCAGGGATTTAAAAGTAGTAATGGCAATGATGAACTGACTTTCCCAGCCTCAAGAAAAAAGTGCTGAGTTGACTGATGTCATGGTTTAACCCAAGCCAGCAACTAAGTACCATGTAGCCATTAGCTTACCCCACTGCACATTCCCTCTGCCCCAGTGGGATGGGGTGGAGAATTAGGAAAAAGGTAAAGCCTGTGGGTTGAGATAAGAACAATTTAATAATTGAAATAATATTTATATTTATATTAATAATAACAAAAAAAGATGATGATGATGTAATGAAAAGGGAGACAACAAAAAGATAGAAATAAAGCAAAAGTGATGAACAGTACAATTGCTCATCACCTGCTGATGGATGCCTGGCCTGTCCCCGAGGAGAAACCTGAGCCAACTTCCCCCGGTTTATATACTGGGCTTGATGTTTTGTGGTGTGGAATATCCCTTTGTCCTGGCCATGTTCTCTCCCAGCTTCTTGTGCAGCTCCTCACTGGCAGAACATGAGACACTGAAATGTTCCTGGCTTAGAGTAGCTCCTACTTAGCAACATTTAAAATATCTCTGTATTATCAACGTTATTCTCATACTAAATACAAAACACAGCACTGTACCAGATACTGAGAAGAAAAGTCATTCTGTCCCAGCTGAAACCTGCACATCTGATGAGTTTATTTTATTTTAATTACAATGGTGCTTAAGTAGATGCATCCTTGGACCTTTAAAGGTCATCTAGTCCCACCACCCCTGCAATAAGCAGGGACCTCTTCAGCTAGATCAGTTGTTCAGATCAGTTGCTGTCCAACCTGACCTTGAATGTTTCCAGGGATGGGATATCCACCACCACTCTGGGCAACCCATGTAAGTGTTTCACCACCCTCATCATAAGAAATTTCTTTCTTACATTTGGTCTGATGTATGCATGTAGATAAACTCAGGAGACTTCAGCTATTTTGGAGTTCACACACTGTTATTCCAACATCATTAGAGGTATGTGAAAATTTTCAGTCTTCTTTTAAATTTGATTATTGAGCTTAAACTGGCTTCACATTCAAACTGAATATTGTCACTTTCTGTGGCTGTAAAGCATATTTCTCTTTGACTATAAGTGGAGACAGTTTCTCATTATAGTCTAGTGTGAGTCAGTAAACCAAAAGGGAACCACAAAAATTTGTGAAGCCAAGAGGAATTCTCTGTATCCATACTGATTGCTCAAATCTCAAGAGCGTCTTATGAACAAATGTGTATTCCCTACTGCAGACCTCTACCATGTAATGTTTAGCATGGTGTATTACAACTATGATTACAACTTGTATTCTAGAAGCAAAAATAGAGATTGTAGTAATTGTGTGAGGCCAATACCAGGTGTACCTCTGAGGAACTGAATAGCTCACATAAATAATTCTGCAATAACACATTTTTGCCATCTAAGATACATGCCAGTGCAATGTGCACCAAAATTTATTCTGCTTTTAATGACACGATGCAACAGTAAAAGTGTATGTGCCACTAGTCCCTGCAGAAAAGGCTTTAAAGCCCACTGCATATTGCAGCACAGCAGCTATGTATGATCTACTGGATGGCAGCCAAGAGGAACTTGGAGGAAATAGTAAGAAGTGTGCTTTACAGTAGTTCAGTGAAAGTTGTCTTCATTGTAGGAAGATAAACCTTTTCAATTATGTTGGTGGCTGTAAGAGTTTAACATGGGCCCCAGTGGTGAGATTTTGTTCTGGAGCTTGGTGCAATAGAGAAGTTTCAGTTTAAAAAATTTTGTGCCTTTCTCCCCCTTCACCTGCACTAAGGGCTGAAGCTTTTTTCCAGTTGAAACATTAGCAATGTACATAGTAATAAATGTGAAAACCCCCCCAAGATTTAAATCTCAGTTGGTGCTGATTCTGTAATAAAAGCATAGAAACATTTCTAAAAGGCAATTTCTTCACTTATTTGCTTTCCTCTTCTGTGACTGCATTGCAGTGATGACTTTACCAATTCTTATATTCATTGTGACCTTATCCTCTTATTCACTGAAAAAACCTTTTCTTCTGTTGCATTTTTCTTTTTCATTGTTTTTACCTTCTTGTTACTATTATACATAACATTTAATAGTAAACTATGTTCTCTTCAAATTGACATAGAGGATTGCAATGTTGTTTGTGCTTTTCCCCATACTAACACCCCTGTGTCATTTACCATCTTTTGGATGGGATGCCACATTTTATTGTTGCCTCCTCCTCTGCATTGTTAGTAGTAACTAGACTCTGACAGGGACTGCAAGTTTATGAACTGTTTTTTCAGAAGGGCCATGTGTGACCTACAAGATTCAGTGTTATCTGAGGATTTATAACATCTGTGTTGAGAACTGAATCAAGAATTTTAACTTTAGACCTGTAATAACCAATTTGGTTTGATGAAGTAGAGCTTGTATGTAGTGGATACCAGCAGAATTGCATTATACAGACAGTTTGCAATTAGACATCAAAGAGACAAGTATTGCTGACAGAACAAATGAAGGAGAGTGGGAGACATGCTCAGACTTCCTTCTAAAAATTACACAAAAGTACAGTGTGACCTGTTTCCATAGCTCACCACAGTAAACTTGTGACTAGTCTATTTGATTAATACATTGGTTGTCACATTTGATGTGGTATGCCAAGTTTTTTCCCAATTAGGTTCTCAAGTTTTGATGTTGCTATAGCCAAGAATATTGTCTTACAGAGTCCATTTGTTTCTTCACAGAGTCTACCACTCTAGTTATTTCTAGCAGAGAAGTCTGAAAGTGATGCATATAGTACACATAAAGTGTAATCAAAGCCAAACACACACCTAAGCAATCTGGCCTGTTATTGTTTGATGTATTTATTACTAAAAAGCAACAGTAACCGCAACATTTTTAGCCTTTTTTCCTAAAGGAAAAAAAAAAAGCATATACAGCTGTATTTTCTGTATGTTTTTCTCTTGCTTCCTAGTATTTTTTCAAATTTTTGACCATGGCTCGCATTTCTGAGAAGAATTGAGATTCTGAGCATGTAAAAGTTCTTAAAAATCTGATTATGACTGGTCCCTACACAGAGTAGAGAGATCTCCATTACTGAGAGAAAGGCTGACAACTTTTGTCTGGCAGCCCGTGGGCAGCTTAAGGCTGGTGTCAATCCACATGAACCAGTGAGCATGTGGAGAATGTCATGAAGTCCATGGAAGGAGGCATGGGAAAGGCTGGGGACACACAGAACTGTAAGAGACCATGGATTGATGTACTCATTGCTTAGGCAGAGTTTTTTAATAGATGTTTCTTTCCAGTAACCTCTTAAAATTTGTCCATATTCCTGGTTCAGTGACATCCAAGGACTACAATGCTGGTTGAATTGCCTTCTGATCAAATGTATAACCTATGAGTTCTCAATGATGGCACTCTGGAGCCCAGCTGGAACGTCAGGCGATCTGCTGAGTTGTGATGGGACACACAGAATGAGGTCAGCCACTGCCTGCCGTGGCTGGAAATAGAGTGGCAGCAGTTGTAGGGTAGCTGATGCAGCTTAGTTTCTTGTCTGAGGATATGGCATAGAGACACCAACTCACTGTGAAGTTAATCTTTAATTCTGGTCTCTCTAGTGTGAAAAGAATTCACAGGAAAAGACACAATGTACAAAAGATCAGTCCTCAGTCCCAGCTTTGACAAGCTGGCTGTAGCTTGTGCCCTGTAAGTGTGGTCCACAGCTAGTTGGTTTGATAAGACTGATACAGGAAGAACAAAAATTTTCCTGCAAATTCAGCCAGTGAAAAACAGAGTAATCCAATGAAGAGTTCAGTCTGGCAAAAGTTCATGTTTAGAGTAATCATTTTCATAAAAGAAATAACCTGAGGAAAGAAGAGGAGTTGAGAACGGCTCTCTTTGGAACTGTTAATATTTGGAAACAGGAAAAGCAAACACATAACAAGCAGAAAAATTACCTAGTTTTGTCATACTTTCATATTTCACTTAGGAAAATTAATTAATCTCATTGAGAAGTGCCTAATTGAGCAGTATACCTTTTAAAACAAAACCTATACTCTTTTATGCATTGTGTATACATATATATACACAACTAAAATCCTTTCATAGAAATATTTTTCAAGTAAAATGAATTCTAAGGCTATCCTGTGTCCTTGCATGGGTATCTTTTGAAATTTTTGAAGCTAGCTGAAATAAAACTTAGATATAGGTGTATAGGTACCTAGAAGCAATATATCTAGAGGTATGGCTTTGTTGGGGTGTTTTTTTAGCGAGAAGAATAAACGTAGTATTTTGAAAGAATGAGCATAGTATTTTGGAAAATGTTCATGTTAGGTCTTGTAGTCAAATAATCACTAATTTAATGAAGCTAAAGGAATTTTATTTCTATTTATAATACCATCTCTGTTATCTATTGTATATTGAATATGTAAAGAAAATCAGGATTCTTGCTTCACAGATAGACTGACAAAAATAGTCATGAAGGCTGATGTTAAGAGATTTCCAATAATGAATGGCAAGTAAACACAAAATCCCCTACAAGTGGTGTCTGCCAATTCAGATGGCAAAAAAAGAGATTTGGGATTTTTTGTTTCTAGTGTGTAAACTTCAGAGCAGTGATTAGTTTTGTACTTCCAAGGCATATTAAAATTAGCAGGGATTTTTTTATTTCTGCTTATATATATATTGGAAAGCCAAATATCACAATTAATCTTTCTCTAAGATAAAAAAAAAATTAAATAAAGACTTTTTGCAAGCAAACATTAGTAGCTGTGTTTAAGTATCATAGTGCTTCGGGTGTTAAGGATGAGAATAAGTATTTTGTGGAGAGATGCATTGCTGAAAGTCGTGGTAAGTGTGAACGTGAGAACTTCCCTAGTACCTAAATTTCCTAATTTTTAAACTTTAAAGTTGTAGAACCCTGATCTTGAAAAAACTACAAATTAACTATAAATTATTTGTAAATCACAGCATATAAACTGCACTACATGAAGAGCTGAGTTATGCAAATCTATAAACACCAATGTCCAATATATAATTAAGCAGAGTTTTCACCTATGTTCTTAGCAGTTTCTTGATTACATCATATCAGATTCATCTTCAGGGATATAACTAGAACAAAACAAGTCTATGCCATCTCTAATTTAGTTGTTTTTCTGGGTATTAGATCTGTTTCCTCCCTGGTGCCTAATTGCTGTTAGAATAAGAAGGCATGATACATAATGAGGTATTGGAAAATAGCTCATTTGAGCTTTGTTAAAGATACTAATATTTATTGAAATATGCTTTATGTTTTCTAAGTTACGTAAAAGTATCTTAGAAAGTACCTAGCCTCGGTACCGCTGCATACAGAATAAGTTTTACCTTGTAAAAGTACCCATGGAGTCTGATAAATGAACACATTATTGCTCTAAGCACAGTTTAGAAGGAAGATCCAAAAATAGCTTCTGTCTCCATCCGGAGTGACAGCTTTGATACTCAACCCATTTTCTTCAACTTCACACTATTCTGTTCATGCCACTGTTAATGTATAGGCTTTGCGTCCTCTGTAAAACTAACAGAATGCTTTAAACTGTTTAAGTTTAGGGACATTTACCATATACCATAAAATAAATCTTTGGCCTTGTTATTTGAAATGAGCTATTGTACATTAGTTGAACAGTATTGTTGCTGAAGCCCTGAAAAATCTTTAGATATATCTTTCCTTAATTTTATGCCTTCAAATATAAAATAGCACTGAAAATGTACTTTTCTATAACTCAACAGAAATAGGACTGATTTTGAGTAAGGGATGCACATCCTGTCATTTCAATTGTTTCAATGGCTTTGTCTCAAGGATGCACATCCTGCCGTTTCAATTACTTCCCTGGGAAATGTGTTTCCAGAAAGATGGTTTAAATGGTTGATAGCAAATATTTTTTAAAAAATGCAGCCTAATTAGACAGTTATTCTTTGTCATAGATATTCAGCTTCTGTTCTCTACAGTGACATGCTTACAGGCATATTGCCCTATTTATAGTCTGGTGATAAAAAATTCTTTTAAAACAAATTACAAGAGTTGGTATTATTTAGAAGACACTTCATCAAGCATTAATGTTACTTTAATTTCTTAGGGAAAACATAAACTGTGTTCCCAGGCTGGGCACTGATGGTTCTATTCACATGTATCAAATGACTGTATGCTACAGTGATCTGTGGGTGGTTCTCATTTGTTCTGAAATAGAAACTACATTGCTATATCTTTCTTCTTTCTCTCCCTCTTCTGTGTGAAGGAGAACAGGAAGTCAACAGCTGAACTGAATTTTTCTTATTTTACTTTTGTTCTGCTTCATTTTAGGCCCACGAGGCCTCTAAACATGTGGGACATTTCCCTTGAGAGGACGTTATCTTGCTGACCAATAAGCACCAGACTTCACTGAACAGGTGTAACATTTGCCCAGCAGTAAAGAGCCATAGGGAGTTCCCAAGAACTGTGGTTTACTGACTAATAGAGTGGGCTCCTAGGCTAAATTAGGATCATACAGTTGGATGCTATGGATACTCTTTCTTAATATTTTTATTTCTGCATTCACAAATTTCATAGGACCTGGGACTCTTCTTTTGTCAGGGTACTACATAACACTTTGTAGGTGTTGCAGCTCATTGGCAGTGGAAGAAAAATGGATAAAGGTACACAAGAACATATGAAGTCAAGTTTGCATGTCAAGCCATTGCCAGAGCTAGTTTGATGCTTAATGCAGTATCTTGTCTGCTAAAGTGCCTTATACAGAACAATTTATGTTTACAGAATTTTGGTTATGTGGTGAGACATTAGGGGTTGCAATAAATTCTATTTTTTCATTCCAGTACAACAGCATTTTGTACAGACTTAAACCCTAAGAGGGGCAATCAGGGCCACTGAAAGTAAGCCCGTAGAATCTGTCTCCCATCTTGAATACATCTTTGTTCCCATAGAAGAATCAATGAAATCTGTAAATCTGTTTGGCAATAATAAACCCCATTAGGCTGAATTATTTGCCATCTTTCTTTATTTTCCAGTCTATCCAGGCAGAGTTGTTATTAAATAGCATGTTTTGCAAGTTCTTTATCAATCAAGCTAAATCTGAATTGAACATGCAAATGCAAGTCATGGTGAAAAATTTTATCATTTTTTTCCAAGTTTGAGAGGTGAATAAAAAATGAAATATGAACCAAACAGAGTGTGGGGCTATAACATTATTAATTTAGATCAGTCTTTTTAAAAGTATCTGATATTCAACACTATCTTACTTTTTTGACAGTGTACATGCATTCTTGAGTATATAGGATAGGAGGCCAGATATTTGTGTACTTGTAACATGCAGTCATGCTACAGGAACTCAGAAAGGTTCATTGTTTTTCATTCACAGAATGTCCTTTGTTTTAGCTTTTAATTTAGAAAATAATAAATGTATTACCTTTAAGTAAAATGTATCATTTGAACCTACACATGTTAATTCAATTTACCCATGGATGTGGTTCTGACATTACAGAATAAGAGCTGTGTTGAACTTGAGGGCTTGTGGGACATGGATATTTTCAAAGTTTAACCTGTCTTGTGTAGTGAATGTGTGCCAGTACCTCACTTCTAAGCAGCACTGCAGTTTTCTGCTTGTTTACTGTTACCCCAGATCTCTTTAATATGACCTGTCAAGTTTACCTTTTTCTACTTTGCTTTTGCCATTTTATGTGGTAACTTTTTTGTGCTTTCCTCATAGAGTGGTCCTTGTTTCTCCCTAATTTCTATGTCTTGCCACATATGCCAGGAATAGTTCAATCGCATACTCATAGGGATCTATTTTCCTTTGACGTGTCTTTGGAAATCTTCCCCTGCAAGTCCAGGAAAGCTCACTTGTGTTCTGTGTTTTAGCTGCCAGTTCCATGGAGATGTCTAAAGTACTATAGAGTATCTCAAATAGCACTAAATGCCTCTCTTTCAGAAGCTGAATTGTACTTACCATTTCTTTCTCATCCTGCTGTGATTTCACCACTGTATTCTCCTCCTCTCCTAATCTTTCCCAATTTTTTCCATTTCCTACAGTCCCACCTTAAATTATCTCATTCTCTTCCTCAAAGCACTCCTCCTAGCAGAAGTGCATTCCTCAGGACCTCATCTCAGACTTCTGCCAACAACAGTCTTTGTGCTAAGAACCATCATCTCCAACTTCTTCCTTTCTCAGTAATCATCACAACTGTGTGCTCCCATCAAACTTCTGTCTCCATGCAACTGGAGACAAATATAGGACAGAGAAAGAAGATTAAGATTTGTTCAAAGTACAGAGGAAGCTGAGATTTTGAAAAAAATTTAGCATATGGAAAAACATGAGGAGGATGCTAAGTGAAAACGTAATCTTTAGTTACACAGCCATGCCCACTTGATAATTCTCTTTTGACGTCTGACTAGAAGAAAGAGGATTCTTCAAGGAAATTCAGGCAAGCAGCCTGAAATAGCAGAGCCACTGGGGAATAGAAAGCAAGCAACCAGTTGTTTTCTTTAGGAAGGAATGGAGGAGAATTAAAGACAATCAAGTTTGATACTGAGAACAGCAAACTAAAACCACATTGTACCTCCTCTCCTCCAGGGATTAACTGCCCTTGGCTGATAACGAAAAAGGAGCCTGTAAATGTTTTAGGCCTAAATGTACACAGCGCTTCTCTACACTTCAGGAGCACCGCGCAATCAATGAAATCTGCTAAATGCAGCTGTTGTCCATATTTAGCATGCATAAGGGGGTAATTCATACAAGTAGAGTTATGTTTCCACAGTGCTTAATGAATGAATGAACTCCTAGTAATGGGGTGTTTCAGTCTAAAAAACCACAAAACATATTTTGCAGTATGCAACTCTGCTGTTAACAGGAACCAGATAATGTTCATGAAGAAAAGGTTATGCATTTACTACCTTTTCCAACATTTCTTTCCTACAATGATGCTTTTGTAATTTTTCATTCAGGTCAGTGCAACACTTCTGCATAGTCAAGGGAGGTGTTGAGGGAGAAATTTTAGCACAGACATTTGAGGGAAATAAATTTTAATCTCACATAATTTTAATGCAAAACTGGGCACACCCCATCTTGCAATTATAAAAATGTAAACCAGAAAGAAATACCTTGGCTGTCTTAGTGTGTCCATGAAAAGTATGCAGAAGGAAAACTTACACGTCTTCATATTACATCTGGTCTTATGCAGTTTTCCAACAGCTTTTGTTAGCAATTTTTAATAAGCTTTGCCTGCAACAGGAGGACAGAAATTTGTTAGGTTGCAGCTGGGCCTTGTAATGAGTCTGCACAAGACTCACTTGTACTATGTCACAAACTCATAGCTCGGGGAGATATTTCAATGCATTGTTGCAACCAAAGCTAAAGATAATGCTGTAAGAGTAGCTGTACTGAGTACAGTGTAAAAATTACTCATTTTTGGAAGCAAAAGGCACCTTGATTGCTTGGCCACAGTAGTCAGCCTCATCTGAGTCCAACTTGCCTGCATAACTGAATGTTCCTTTTATTTGCAGTGACCAAGTTAGCAGCCTGTGTATTAATTTTTAAAACTTTATTCCTAGGGTAAATTTTATAACTGTTATGTTTGTTATGTGTTTTTATAGTATGAAATACATGAGTGAACCAATAGCATAGTCCTTCATCTCTACCAGTCTGTTCTAAATCCTGCAATGTATGACTTTGTCATAATTAATTAAAACATAATTATTTCTTGGACTATATAATCATTATATAATGAAGAGAAATTTTTACTTGACTATAAAAGAGAAATTAAGATACTAGGTATAGTCCTAAAAATTTTAATACAACACTTATTACTCTGCTTGGCAACAAGCTTCCAGTGGATAAATTTACATAAATAATGCTTTTCTAACTCATTCTTAGGACCTTTTTTTCCCTGCTTATACACCTAATAAAAGGAACAAGAAGTTAAGCTTTAAAAACTGTTTCAGTAACTTTAAATCCTAGTGCACATTAAAATTCACAGAAAGTTCCCACTGACTTCATCACCATGTGCCTTCATTCAGGTGGCCTTATACTTCAGGTAATTACTTTTCTTAGCAGAGCTTATTAGGGAAAATAAGGGTGTATACATAATGAACTGGGCTGGCTTCTGGGGATATGGCTGTCGTGTTGATGCTCTGTACTAGCACAGTGGTTTGCACTGGTGCATGAATGCCCAAGCACAGAGGTGCCATTGGCTTTGTACCAGTCATGGATTAGTTCTATGCAGAGATTTTTAAACAGAAACATAAAATAAGAAAATAATCTGATAATAATGGAAAGTTTCCATTTGCAATTTGGTAGAAAGAAAATATGAAAAACCAACTGAAACATTTCACTGTCTAAATTATGTCTCTAAAGATTTTGTGTGCTGATTTCCCTCCTGATTCTTCTGGCAGGCAGCTTATTTAAAAGCATTTGAGACTTTTTAATTCTTAGTTTATGGCAGCACTTCAGACAACAACCATAAGTAATTATGCTCACATACATGGATAAAGGCAATTGCCAGTCCTATTAGTGTCAGAGTGATGCACGTTTGAAAGTAAGTGGCACTTTAGTTCATCTCATTTATGCCACTGACAAACTGAGAAGTTAATGGTTCCTGGGAAGTATTATGAGATCTACTAATTGAGAGCTCTACCAAGCTTTAGATAATATTATTATTACTGTTGTTAGCATTAATTATAATAGTAAAAACCATAACAGCAGCCAGTCAGGAGGAATGGCAGTATGTGACTAAACAGGGAGTCATCGTTGGATCCCTCTCCAGAACACCTGTGCTCATAAGAAACAACATAATTTATTGCAAATATCTTGTGGTTTGCAGGTCTTCTAACTTTGAAAGCATCAGATTTCAGTTATAGAGATGACCCTCAAACCTCTGTTTTACCCCCACCAACTTCTCTGACGCATCTGAGATCTTTCAAAGAATAATCAGAAAGAGGCAGTTGAGGTGAGAAATGTATTGCTACTACTACTACTAGCTAATTGAGATACTCACAAAAGAAGACAGCCTGCTGGCCTAAAGGAGGCAGAACTGATCATCAGGTTCTTAACAGCACGTCAAAAAGAAAGAATTTGAAGTTGCAAGAAAACATTTCGTTATTTGGGGAGTGATAAGTTTTCTCTCTATCATGGCAGGGAAAGTATTTTCAAAAGGGAGAGGGAGCTCTCAGTTTTGGGTTGTGGTAGGAACTCTATGTGAAACCTTTAATCAACCAGACCTGGATCTCTTATGTTCTTACTGGCTCTGTGCCCCCAGACTTTTGTCTATACCTTCATTTCCTGGCTGAGAGAAGGCAGAAGAATCTCATCATTTGTCACGGAATTGGGAGAAATTTTGCCAGGGATTTATTATAGGTGTGGATGTGTGTTTTCACATTTATCTGTCTGCATGTGGAACTCAGAGACATGGTTTAGTGGTGGACTTGGCAGTGTTAGGTTAACAGTTGGATTCAATGATCTTACAAGTCTTTTCCTACCTGAAAGATTTTACAATTCTGTGATCTGTTTATCTTTGTTGTATTCCTGATTTTTTGCTATGTTGCATGAGCACATTAATGGCAGTGATGAGAAAGATAGCTCTTCTGGTCTGGGAGGCAGAGATCTTTTGGTACACGGTGTCTGTACTCACTTTTCAGGTGAGTTTCCTTTAGGCAGAAGAACAGACAGCAGGAGGGGCCTTGCATTAATACCAGTGCACTGAGATGGAGACCTGCTGAGTGTGGCATTTTTCTGCCATGCTGCATGGAAAGGAGTGGAACAGCTGACACCAGAAATGGTGCACTAGGATTAACTTGAAAACTTTGGGTCCTTCTCACTAACTCATGTTAGTGATTTTGGCCCAAGATCTATTTGTATTATTAAATACTAGTGAGTTGCACAGCTCCTAGCTTCTGTTGGCTGATCTCACTGAGGTTACTGAAGGGAAGTTCCAATATGTGTTTCTTGCATGCCTTTCCGACTGCAGCCTCCTCTTACCTTTCTCCTTTAGAGATTCTCTGTCTTTATACCATCCCCTTCCTCAATTCTGGGGAATCCCTCTGGCCCCTCACCCCCAGCTGCAAACCTCAGGGACATGGTGTTTGACTCTCTGTGGCCCCATTTCTGTGTTGACTGTGTTGTTACCCATCTCCATTCCTTCTTGTCCTCTCCTTATATTCCCCTCTGCCCACTCCCTCTTTCTGCTGTGCATCCTGTGTCAGCCCTGGACATGCCACTGTGTAATTACACTGTTTCTCTTGTCAGAAGGCGAGGATCTTCCTGAGATGCTGGCCCTGGTGTTGGTCTTTATCTTATTGTCTGCCATGAGTGCAGAAGGCTGTACCATGATTTGGAAAGACATTCAGAGAAATGGCTGGAGGCTGTGAGAGCTGCAGTCCTTTCTATGGAGCATGCTGTAGTGGTCATGAAGCATGCAGCTGGCAGAGGGTTGTGGGGTGAGATGCACAATATGAGTCACCTGTTTACTCAGTGGCACATGTGATGAAAGGCTGAGCAGACACGACTCCCCCACTCAAAGGCTCAAGCCCTTATCTGTGTGCATGTCACTAGAGCATGCCAATATTTCCAAGAGCAGGTATACCTGTGCAGGTTTTGCTGGTACAGAGAGACTGTGAGCTTTTGTGAGTACCCAGTTTCTCCTCTCATGTTTTTTTGTCTGTCACCACAATGAATGAGGTTTAGCTGGTCATTCCCTGCATTTTTGACACTGATCAGACATAACTTTCAAAAGTTATTGTTGAATGAATAAACAAGAATACACATTAGACAGAATGGAGCACCTTGCCTCACCCAATTGGCAATAAATCAGTGTACACTCCAGATAACATTGCTGACTGACACAGTGTTTGACATCTCAGAACACTGTTTTTTGCCAGGATAATCATGTTTTTTTTATTCTGGTCATGTGGAGTACAATGCCAGTATGACTCATTGCACAGCTTTTCTTTGAACATTTTTGAACAGAGTGTTTAGAAAGTGTCAAATGGCCATATTTTCTCCAGAGGTGATAGGCATATAAATTGTAAAAAGATTTTATCATTTCTGCTAGAGGTGAGGAATTTGATCTGCTTTGACACTTGAACAATTTTGCCAGCATTAATTAAAGAGATTTTAATTAGAATTTTAGGAATTACTTGGAGCTATAATAAAAATGTAATTTCTTGATTAAATTTTGCATAATTAAGTTATATTTTGCAAATCTTTGTAACTTACACCTCTTCACTTGTAAGCTAAAAGTATGGAGGAATTGTACAAATAAGAAGCTGAATTGGCTCTAGAAATGCTCTTACTAGTTTTGGATGTCCAGGAGCCGGAAAGTACTACACCAAATGTAAAGTCTAATCCTAAATGTATTCTGTTGTGTGCCCGAAGTAATTATAATGCTTTGAGGAATAAATTAATCAATTCTGAAGAGCTAGTCAAGAGAAATTAAATGGCTAAAGGATTATTAATGTAACGTAGGCAATGTAATTCAGGACACAGATTTTTATCAGCACAAAGCAGAATTATCCTTGCATATAATAATATAATCAAAAGTAATTTTAGTGACATCTTGAGAAATACAAATAACTGTATGGACTCAAATTTTTGTGGGCATCAAATGGAAGTTAACCACATCAAGACCCCTTTATGTTTTTGAAAGATTCCCATGATCTTATGGACAAATTTGGTATCAGGAAGCACTATAGGATGAGACAAGGTGAATGGGTGTGCACTAGGCAGCATAACCCTTTCTCCTGCTTTACTCCATATGACCCTGGGTTTGTGGATGTACAGCCCATATACCCATCTAGCCCCCCAAGTAAGACTGAAGATGTATCAGTCTTTGGGACCTTATACTGTAGCTATCATTGCCATAATTTGAAGCTGCATGTCTGGAAGCCCTGAGTATTTCAATTTCATATTGTATCTGGCAGATCTTTGTAGTGCAAAGTTCACTTTGCACTGTTTTTGGAAGGACTCAACAGAGGTTGTTCTCTGAAGCTGGTCATCCTGAGTGCTGCCTCTGAAGTAGGATGGGGTGCTTGGCTGCTAGAAGGAAGAAAAACCTTCCCTCTCAGTAGTACAAGAACCAGAACTGTACTTGTACTTGAAAGAATAACTTAGTACTTCATTTAAGTAGTCACTTACATAACCTGTTCGCACTGTAACCTCCTCTGTAGCCTCTCCCTGGCCCAGGTGAGCGCTGGTGATGTCCAAGGATCCTTGGCTTTACTTTGCATGGGTCAGATGTGTAACTCTGGCTTATGTTGCTGAAGAAATTGCCTTATGGGAAGAGCCAGCTATGAGAGGTCTACAGAAAGATAAGGAATGTGAAATTGCAATCAGATGTAGGGTTGTTGAGGCAGAGATTGAGAAGAAAATAAAAGCTATTTTGAAAGGATATAAAATATCTGAGGAGAAAAACACATGGGAGTTTTATGCTTTTTTGGTCAAGAAACAATTCCTTTTTAGTTTAAACAAGGTATGTGCTTGCAGGGACTCTCTTCATGCGGCTAAAGGTGTTGGTTAGCCTGAATGGGAGTGCTAACACTTAAGAGCTGTCCTTAGGAGCTGTGACTTTTGTTGATAGTCTGGGTACCTCAAGCCATTCCTCCCATGGATCACTTCCAAAATGCTCCCATTGATAGGCACTCTGTTACTATAAATCTTGGGATTTGGCATTGAAGTCAAGCAGTATTGTTACTGTTTCTCATTTGAACACCTGATATTTTTAAGGAGCAAATGGATGATGAGTTGTAGGCACACAGTTTGTGGTAATAGGGAGTGGGGCTGGGCCGAGCCTCATCCCCAATGGGTACAGCTTTGAGAAGCAGGTGTGCAACATTGACAGCAATGAGACCTGGAGTGCCCAGGTGCACTGACCAACCACCAAAGGGAACAGAGGGCACACAGGTGCAATGCATGAACATGAGGGGGATAAAAGGCTGGGCTAAAGAACAAGAAGGGTGGATAGTTGCAGCCTTCTGAAGTGATAGGATGTTGCTCTGTATGGGCAGACACTCAAAGCCCTCTGATGTGGAATGGTGTTACTGTGTATGGGTTGAAGCCTTCTGAAACTGTGCCATGATACTCTGTGTATGCAGGCTGCCTAGGCTGTGGCATATGCTACAACAATGAGTAGCTGGATTGCTAAGAGCAAGTACTGTATAAGGAGGAGTGAGTATTCTTTGTCGTGTACAAATTTGTTTTGTTAGCTTTGGTGAGTGTTTGCTAGGGAAAATCCATTACATTATTTCTGAAAATGTTTGCCCAATCTGAGCTCATGTGGGCTAATGTTTGCTTGAGACTAAGAATGCAACCTCTGGAGTTTACATAGAAGTTTGCAAATAACTTTCTGATTGTATCAGTCTCTTCTATTTCTTCTAGGATGGATAGTAGTGGTCCTTATGAATTCTATCAGGGCATCTGTACAGAAACTGATATGATTGCTGTCAATGGTTGAGTCATAGCTATCTCTGACTTTTTCTAAGCATGAAAAATTCTTATGAGAGGAATCTGTAAACATGATGTATAGAAAAAGTTATATTTATTTCTGATCTTGGCTACTTTAGAATTGTGTTATGTGGAAATGCTTAGATTTCCTGCTGAATTTTGAGCATGTGACTGAGTTTATGACAGTAGTGGTGGTAAAGAAGGGATCTAACTTCTAAGGGAATATTATATGTGACTTAAAATTAATTATCCCAGACATTTATTAATAAAAGGGAAGCTTTAAAATTAAAGATTTTTGCATAGCAACCTTACAGTCAGCTAGGTCATCATTTCTGCAGTGAAATGCCACCTTTGGTGAAACAATATATCCATGTAATGTTATGAGTTAATTATAGTGATGTCAGCATTTCTTTACTTAGAGGGTGTCCATAAAGCAAAAAGAGTTTGTATGTACCCCCTGAAAGAATTGGTACACCTATCACCATCACTGACAGATTTGTTTCAGTATGCCTCCATTCTACTGAACTGTGTGTTGAAGTATGATATTTTCCCAGATGTGCAACAGATGTTTTAAAACATCAACTAGAGTTTTATAAATTATACAGATCAATACTAAATTGTGTTAGAAGTACTATTACTGCAGTGCTGAAAAGGATTTATATGACCAGGAGTAAATAATTAATAGAACAGTTGATATGTAGGGAAGATTACACTGGTTAAGGGCACATGAGAGACAATACCAAACTAAACTTTTCCTATAGGCTTTGTGCTGAGAGCCTTCAGAGGCTGTCAGGGGTGAGTTGGTTCTGGGTTTAGCTCTTAATGTCTGATTATACCTACTTGTCTTGTAACAATTCACTTCTGTCAAATAGACATGAAAGGTACATCATTAAATCAAAAATATTGGGAAACAGCTGAGTCAGTGGCTGGCACAGGATTTATTCCCCTTTCAGAAATATGAGTTTTTGTTGTGATCCCACCTACAAAGTGGGGTTTGTATAGTCTTTCTAACTTGAGTATGTTCACAAAAATGCTGCAGCTGAAAGGAGTATTAAAGCCTAACCAGTGTAAAGCATTGATGCAAATCTGTTTCTAGCCTATTCCCTCCATTCTTATCTCAAACTCATTCATGCTACTGGAAATCACTACAGGAAGAGATTATTCTTGAGATGAAAAGGACTAATTACCATAGTTTTTCTTCTTCTATATTTCTGTCACATCAACATATGTAAGAGTCTCACTGAAAAGCTTTCTGTTCTGTGGAATGTTAGATAGAAGGCAGATGTAGTGCTGTCTTTACTACTGAGGCTGTCTTTTATTGATTGGTTTTGGAGCAATGTGTTCCATCATGGTTAAAAAGAAGACAGGGCAGCTCATTGAAAACATAAGTTGTTGGCTGTTCTTCTCCTCAGGAGGCAGCTGTAATAACTCTTGTTTGCTCAACTGAGTGTTTAACTTGTGCAGAAGTTATTATTCAGCTGGTGCAATTTTTGCATAATACTTCTTGTTACAACCTCTGCTCATTTAAAAGTTGTGAATAACTAAAATAAGTTTAGGTATTGAACAGAGCTGCCTGCTTGGCAGGTATATGGTGCTCAATATAAATTCAGTCTATATCCTAGCTATAGAAAGGAAATAATTTTTGGGATGATACATCCAAGCATATTCTAAAGCTTGTGATGACTTTTACCTGAAATATTTTTACGTGAGATAGTCCTAACACAGCAATTAATAATTGATTTTTGAGAAATAGGGTTTGGACATATTTTGGCCAGTGAAAGTGATTGATGATTTAATAGCAGTTTTCAGCAAAATGCCTGTTCTGTGAAATAAAAAGCAAGTTAGCCTGACCTACTGTTTTGTCTGCCTTCATTCACCATAATTTTAACAGTTAAAATAGTTGTTAAAACCAGCTTAAATAACAAAGATGTGGACTGGACAGTCCCTTCCCCCTCTCCTTTTTCTGTCATTAATATGTTATTCAAAATGGACATATTTCTGAGGAGAAAAGTTTTCCCTTGAAGTGTTTGGTGATACTATATGCTGAGAAGGCTACCATATAAAAACATAGCATCATGCATATCAGTGAATGGCCTGTCAGATGAACTGTTCTTAGTTATAGGAAAGATTACAGTACACATTGTACATATTCTCATTATGTTTGGTGAAAAAAAGGAAGTATATTCTATTTTTATAAATTAAAATGTAGCCTGCAAATCTATGTACAAATATCTGTAAAATAGGCATTGGTGCTGACACAAATCCATCTCATAGGGTTCCTTATGCACCTTAGCATGCCTATGTTTCTCAGCACTTACAGCAGCAGCAATGGCTTCTTTGCCTTTGTGCAGAGTGAGTCCATTTTCTCTGACTTAACTTCTTCCCTCCCAAAATAAGCAAGCTAAGTGATGTTGTGAATGGCTACTCATGTCAAAAGACCTGTCAGGCTCTCTGATCTTTGTTGGTGACCTCATCCAACAGTCTAACCTTGTGATAGCTTGGTTCAACACTTTACATTTTATACGTAAAGCCAAATAGGATTTTGTAGCTTGAATCTGTCACATCTGTCCTCCATTAAAGTGCTCAATTAAATTACCAGCTATTTTCCAGTTAATGGGAGATGAGAAGAGAAATAAAGATGGTCTGTTTGTTTTTCCGTGTCATTCATAAACAGTGGATGAGTATATCTTCAATGCAGGAGAATGACATTCTCTTTACTATGCTCCTTTGCTTGGAAGTCATACTGCCAGTGTAATGGAAGAGGCAGAGATCTTCAAGCAATGCAGTTGTTCACTATGTAATTGAAAAATGTCATATTATGCAGACATAAGGGGAAGAAGGTATTGTTGTCAAAATAATTTTGGTTCTAAATCTTTAGCTTTTCTGGGACTAATTTTACCTCCTTCACCCCAGTCTGAAAGAAAGGTCTTCTTTACCCCAAACTTTAAAAATTGTTTCTTCTAAGTATGAAATTTCTATATTTCTATGTTTATAGTGGAGAATTATTGGAAAGTGAGCAACCTCTCCAGACGTTTTTTTTTGTTTAGTCTCCTAGGAATCTTCCTGGAACTGATGGAATGAAGTGGTCTCATAAATCTAAAGTTTATATCTCTGAGTAATGTCATTATATCTATATTATGTCATTAAAATATTTTTAACATTTCTGTCTTTTTGTCAGTCTCTTTTACTTAAACATGTGGGCATAAAATTCAGCAAGTTAGGAATTAAGTAAAAATATGCTTGATTTTTGACAACAGAGGCAGTAATGAAACATTAAAGTATTTTACTTAAGATTGAGCTTAAGTGATGTGGTATATCTGTGTGGGTATCATCATGGCAAAAATGCTGATATCTGATTTTTTAATAAAATTTCTTGCAATTTCAGAATAATCTTTAAGAATATTTGGTTAAATCATTTCAGCATGTTTGTAACTCCGGGCATAATTGTTCCTTCTGCTCTAAGTGTGGTACCAACTATGTTCTTTTGAGAGTAAGAAAATTGTTGTTGCAACAACACAGATGGATGACTTTCCATTGTGTACTATTTTCACTGTGCTGCTTAAGTTTCATCATAATTCGATATCATAGTTCAACCATGTCACTTTTTGTTAAAAAAGCAGGAACAACAATTCATCTTCAACTGTCACCATATGGTGGAGATATTGATATGCAAGAAGGCATTAGTCAAATTAGTATTTTCTGCAAACCATGCTTATCTGTGTAACTGATTCAATAATTGCATGTGTTCTTTGTTCTCTGCAGTGAAACTTATCCTTGCTGATTGAAATGGGCCAGGCTCCTTTTGGTGAATCCATGAACTCTTATCTAGTTTTTGGGAAGAAGTTTTTAGTTGGTGGTTTATTTTTTTTTTTTTTTTTTTTTGCTGACTGTTGCTTTCTGGAGAGAGAGAGGGGTCCAACAGTGTATGTTAATATTATAGTAATAGAGTATGCTAATACTAATATTGAATATCACTATACAATGATCAAGAACTTCTTGTTAGTCTTGGTACAGTGAAGGCTTTTTACTATTTCAATGCATTTGTTTAAGGATGGAGCTCCTGTTAAAGCCCAGGAGTTTCTTCTTTCAGGCTTACCCTTAAAACATTTTTAAAGTTTTTATGTTTAAAATGGAATTAACCCACTTTACCTACATATTTTGCCATTCTGGATTTTTGTTGTGTTTTTTATTTGTTTGTTTTGTCTTGTTTTTTAAAACTAGCATCTTTTGAGCAGTCTATCTTATGATGTTTGTGGTAACATGATGGATATTTAACTTTTTCACAGTTAACTTGCTACTCCATTCATCAAATTATTTTATTACTTTTCATGGCAAATACTGTCCTTCTGAAAACTTCTGCTTTTGTTCCTACAATCCCAAAATCATCATCAGGAATGTGGTCTGAAGCACACAGCCAGCAACTGAATCTTCTCGAAGTTAGTTCTGCTATTGTATGTTAAAAAGTCCTCAGCTCTTTGTCATTACTAAACAATGTTTTGGATTTCTGCTTTTAAACAATTTTTTTTCTGTGAAGAATGACTATAGTGTCTGTCATTGTGTGAAGGCCAAGCCTTCACATGTAGCAGTGCTCAGCACTTATTGACTATAAGTGTCTGCAGAAACTAGTTCTGACCTGAGAAGGCCCAGGTCCTACAGAGCTCCAGGGAGACCCCAGAGTGTCAGCACTTAGATTCCTCATACACCCTAGCCTATGGGTTATAGAGGATCCTCAGCTGATTCTGGCATTTAGCTAGGATGAATCTAGATCTGAGTTTGTGGTTTTCAATACGCTAGATTACATTGTCTTTGCTATTTTTCTATCTTTTTATTTACGTTTCTGATTCTAATGCACAGTACTTAACAAAACCTGGGTATTTTAATGTGTGTTTTGTGCTTACCTACAAGCCAAGACTGATGGTCACCACCTGCAGAGCATCTGTGGGTGGTACTGTAAATTAGAGACATGAAGACACCATTCCCTCTGCTTTTGAAGTTGATGGCTTTAGGCTCATGTAGGAACAAGCTTCACAGACTTGTTGGTGAACAAGTCCATGAAGCTAGACTCCTCCATGAGTGGTCCTAAGGAAGATGGACACAGTCTCTTTTGCTCTGTTCTCTTGATCCTAAGATGTAGTGGGTGGAAACTGCTATGTGTCCTGGTAGTCACTGTATTTTGCTTTCTCTTCCAAGCTATCCCTAAGTTAGGAAATATAGGCAAACCAGAAGGTGAGCAGAAGAGGATTGGCAAATCTACAGGAACATACAGTATAACTTGAAAAGATACCTCTCTATTAAGAAAATCTGCAGTCCAAAGAGTAGGGAGTTTCTCAGTCTTGTTTTGCCATTTGAGGAATTTCAACTCTCCTGGCCTCCAAATGCCAGTATTTTGCATTGCCCTTTAGTCTCCTGCCCAGTAGTCTCAGAAACTTACAAAATCCTTAACTGTAAGTTTGATGCTTAAGTCCATTTCACAAATATAGTTTTCTTCCTGTGGGTTTCTAGTGACTTCTAAAATTTTGTAAATGCTTGTTGTTCTGCAACCTTGCTGTGGTTATTTGAAGTCTGTAGCTGGCTGAATGTGCCTAAGTACAGCCCACTTGGATATACCTTATACCTCTTAGTAACAAATTCCTCATTTTCCCTCTCATATTTAGTCCTAATATCTTGTAGTCCTTCCTTAAATGAATGGTTCAATTTAGAGGCAGAGCACAACATAAAATATAGCAGTCCATTATGGCCCTACCACTTTGCTACAGATTTATCTAAGCAGTTTAGTTTCTATTATAACTCCACTCAGGAGCTTCGTGTGCCCTGTTTCTCCTCCCTTATCTCACTTATCTTTCTGAGAACATAAGGCACAAAATGATAATTCACTTGTCTGCTGTCTACTTCCTTCCAGGCTGTACCTCTAGGTGTACCCTTAATGTCTCAAAGAAATTTGGTGGTCAACTGCATTTATTAATGTACACATACCAATCATATTTGTTTCTTGTGAAACACTGGGTATTGGATTCATTGCAGCAGTTACACAAATATTTATGCAAGGCAGATTATGGGTCAGGCTGTGCCTCAGTGCCTGCCCCACCCAGGGCAGAGCAGAGCTAGGAGCGGGTTTGCTGAGTTGCCTGTTGGAAAACCTCTGAAGAAGGTCAGTTTTCAGATGATGATGCTACTTTGAGGTGATAGGTTGCCCAGCCCTTCCCTGCCTTTGCTTCCCCTGACTGCAGGGCACTGTGCTGCTCTCTGCCTGCAGTTTTGAGAAGGAATACAGGAGAGAGCCCTCTCCTCCTGCCCTCGGCCCTGTTTTCTTTCTGTCTTCTGTCCCCAGGAGAAAGGATTTTTGATGTCTGTTTGGCAGCCCAGTGCTGCCCCTTGTATACGTCTTTTACCACTGTCCCTGGTCGTGAAGGCCCTTCTCGATGTGAACCTGACGTTTTGTTTCCCAGCCCTCTCCTAGGAAACTCCATTGTAGACCACAGGAGAGCAGCAGTGCACAGCCACCTGATTCCCTAACTACCGTTCACTTAAATTGTATGTAACTGAAGGATCTCATTTTCAGGCAGTGCTGAACAGTCAGAGCTCCTGGGACAGTCACATGAATGCTGGCCTTAAACATCAGGGAAAGTCAGATGCATAATGATGCAGGTCATTCTTTAATTCTCAGGCTGGAGGTAGTTTTTATTATCTGTAGTAAACTGTGGCATACAATCAGAGCTGAAAGCATATTTATCTTAATGGAAAGTGAAAAATATGCTCCTCCCTCTTTTGATTAAATCTCTTGTGTGCTACAAACCTTTCCATGGCAGCTACCCACTATCATTGTCATTACAGTTCAGGTGGTCTAGGACAATTAAAGTAAAATCGGGAGGTGTCTGCAAATCAAGCAGTTCTATAAACAACTGCTTGTTTATCAACTCAGCTGCTTCTGACATTCAGTCAAACATCTGACAGCTGCAGTGTGTAGCAAGGCTTAGTCCCCATTTCAAATAAAAGAAACTTCTGACATGAATGGTTATAGCCCGGGGTTCTGAAATTGAGAAGACAATACTTTCAGGTCCAGTTGTAGATGACAGGAAGGTTAACTGATATAGCCATAAATCAACAAGAAAAATTAACCACCAGTGTAGTTTTGGGCAAGAAAATCTTGTTCATCTTTCTTAGCTCTGTGTATCTAGAGCACCTTATGCACAGAATTTTCCTCTCCATCAAGAAAGGTAATAGATGGGAATTTGGTGGTGGGTATGGGTAGAGCTGAGAAGGTGGCTCTTGGCATTTATGTATTGAGCTGGGAAAAAAAAGTGTTTTGAAACCTGCTAATTTTCAATATGCTCAGGGGGCTGTATGCTAAAATGTGTTTTGAAACCTGCTGATTTTCAGTATGCTTGGGTGGCAGAGCTGACTGCTCTGGAGCTCTGCTGCTGCAGTGAGGCTGCGTCAGCCTGAGGACGATGAGGGCATGCCACACCAGGGGACATTTTTCCTGCACCCCAGCAATAACAACAGTCCAGGGAACAGTAGTCATGTATCTTATGGTGCAAAGTCCTTGTGGTATGACCTTCTGCATGTGTGTTGTATATAGGCAGGCTGCTGCTGAGTTTTTACATGGAGGCTGGGATTTTTTCTGTGTGTCAAACACACCACCAGTTTTCCTCCAGACTGTAACTGCGCCTTTCATCCTTGGGGCTGGAGATTGCATTGCTGGCTGGAGAGGTGCAGGCTTGGTTGTGAACAGCTGTGGGGGAATAACAGTAAGTCAGCAGTAACACTGTCAGTCTCTGGGAGCCCAGGAGACTCCTTTATCCCATAGATAAATCACCTCTCAACTCACCACAGATTAATGAATCCCCAGACTGTGAGATTTATCACTATATGCTGTAGCCTATCCATAATGAATGAAAGGTGTAGATTAAAGTAGTGACTGGTGGTGTTATTTGTAAATAAGAAACATTGTCCTGTTCTGAGAATAGATTAAAAAAGTGTTATTCACCCAATACTGCATTAAAGATTGTCACATGTAGAAAAATTGCCTGTGCTGATCTCACTCAGACAGTTCTTGCTGATCTGATGGTGGATAATATTATATATGCTAAATTTAGGCCACATGGATGCTTAGAAGAAGCTGTACTCTCAAATACAACAGCACCTCTGTACTCAGCAAATCTGTTCCCCTCTCTCTGTTCATAAACATGTCTGTGAGTATTACAAATAATTTTTACTAGTTTTTCAGTCTTGCTAGCACTTCAGAAACAATATAACTAAGTGGTGTCAGCTGAATTTTATTCACCTGAGAGCATTGTTGTTAAAATTGTGCACTGATTTCCATTACAGGGACAAACAGGACAGGGTTGCTGCAGTGCTGTAATGGGTCACAAGGCATAGGGCAAATTCCCTCTAGCTAAACCTGTATGTGGCAGCTATGTGCATCAAGGACATGCTGTACTCAACTTTTCACACTTTCCCTGTCCTGGCTTTGGCTCACTCCTGCCAGCTGTGCCTCTCCAAACAATGCAGGACACAGCTTGTAGCTATGCCTATAGGGAAGGATGCCCTCTGTTTAAGACGGAGCAATTTTGTCGATTTGCAAAGGAAAAGCTTCTGGTGCTGCTTAGTTGTGTGCCTTGGGTTTTCCCCAGACATGGGCATAGGTTACCTGACTTCTCCCCAACTCAGAAATGTTCCTGTGATAAGCCACTCTTTGCCCTGGCTGCTGCTGCTCTGAGAAATCAGATTCAGGGTCATGTAAGAGTTTTGTTTGGGAGATCAGATTTAGGATCACCTGTGACTTTTGCTCTCTTGCAGAACAATGCCAGTAGCAATTGTTAACCAAACAGGCTCGTGTCTCATACAAACCCATTATTAGAAAAATGCAGGGGAAGCTTCTTAATGCCCATGTAGCTCAGCAGAACTTCCATAAATTTTCTTATGTGAAACTTTCCTGAGGGTGCTCTGTTAGAGCCCCTACCTTAGAGTCTGCACTCAACTTTAAATATCTTAATTTTCCTTTGGAGAAGATTATAGGATCATAGGGTAATCAGCCCTGCACATGACAAAAACACTTCTATTTTTCAGTGCAAATGTATTAATAGACAGTCAATTTTGTGTCTGTACAATTTATTATCCTTTAATCTGGATAATTTTCCACCCTCTCAGATACTGCTTTTAATGTGTTTATAGAAAGTTTATCATATTCCTCTTCTAGGATAAGCAGATAAAAGGAATTTAACTTGTATCATAAGACATGTGAAGGGTTCTCAAAAGTTCTACATTCTCATAATCATTGTGATAGTGCTTCTTTGAGTCTGTTCCCATTTGAATACCTCTTTCTTAAACATATCTTGCCTTTATAGAGGATTTTCTCTTTTCCTTGCATCACTGTGAAATGAAATGCTTCTTTTCTCTCAACTGCTGTTGTGCTCTTTCTTCTTTTTTCCTCCTTTTTAATGCTATTTTGACTTCTGCTTCTGTGTCCCTAATGATATATCCTATTCTGCTCCCTGTCTTTTTAATGTGAGGCATAAGCAAAGCATCTTATTTTGGGAAAATACTGCTGTAAAAAGTAAGGAAAAAAAAAGAAAAAATATATCAAAGTACTGCTCATTTGTGTCATACATGCAGTGACAGAATTAGGACAAAACTGAACAATTTCAAGTTTTTTTTCACATTTTCAAAGTAACCTGAAGCATTTTGTTTTGGCATAGAACATCTAATGAGTATCGTTATGGTAACTATTTGAAGAGTCTACATTGTGTGTCGTTCAGTTTTACTGGTATCACTTCAATGCAGTGATAATAAAAGTAGTGAAAAAAGTCTACCCTCATTGCAAAACTTGAATCACTTTGAATGATTCATGATGGAATCTGGAAATAGATTCTTTGCTTGCTGATCTGCACATGCTTCCATTGAGAAGAAGAATGGGTTAGATGTGAATGTTGTCCTCAGCTGCCTGGGAATCTAGATGGTCTCCCATTTTTGACTGTTTATTAACAAACCATTGTGTAATTCTGCAGAAGGTCTAGTGTAATAACAAGATTAAGATTCTACATATTATCATAGAAGAAAGTATCCTGGTGGCAGCACCCCTCATCTAATGTCAGAAACACAGGCAGAGGCAGAACAAGAAAGTTCAAAATCATTCCTAATTTCTGACTGAGCTCAGTTTACAGGCAAATTGGCCCAAGTGGGAGTTGGCATGGCAGGAAGTGTGGTCAGAAATAACAAAAGCAACAGATGGAGTGTGGAAAGAGGCAGTGGTGTGAGTCCATGTATTTTGACAGGTATGAATTTATATGTTTTTAAAGGTATCGGCCTACTAACTTTGATAAAAGCCTTGGAGAGATTAAGTACTGAGTGGGAAGGTATAAAGGTCATTGGCTCACATCAGACGAGATATGCTTAAATGTCATACCCAAATTTTTCTGAAAAATGCAAAGATGAATTTAAAGCTCCACTGATTTTTCTGATCAGTGATTTTGTATGATGGGCAATTATAAGAAGGTATGAAGGACATTGGCTACATCCTTCAAATTCTGGTGCACATGATGTCATAAACTCCCAGAAACCTGATAGAAATTGATTCCTTGCACAGATTTGCCCGGTTGTGTCTGCATACAAATTAAAGTTTCGTATCAGATTTGCACAAATATGGGCACTGTTCTCATCAGGCATTATATCTTCATCACAGAACTGTTTTTCAGGCTTCTTTTATGTTTCATGGTATCAGAGATTTCTTTGATAGTTCGAGAGCTGATACTAAAGCAATGTTAATTTGTTTTCCTTTTCTTGAGAATAAGACTATACTTGCTGTAATCTAAAAAATATTTAAAATACTTTGAGTGCAAATTCATTGCTGTAACTGTCTTGTTTTATCCCTGGCAGGTGTAAGCTTCTTTATTTGTCTACTTCAGGCTCAGATGATGTCAGCTGGGGATTATTGTATATATGAATGACAATAACAGATTGGGTTTTATGGGTGTGTTTGTCTGACAGGCTAGGAAAAATTAAAAGAAAAAATGGGGCTTAGTAATTGTTGGTAATAAAGAAGAGTTAGAGTCTAGTTCAGCATGATACTGAAGTAGGTGCTTAATTTCAAGCATGTAAGAAGCTCCATAAAACTTGATTGCTTGAATAAGTGTTCGAAAGATCAGTCCCTGAAAGGCTTTTAATGTTCAGGGCGTAGTGTGGAAGAGCACAAACTTCTGATAACCTGTCCTACTTGGTCTGAAAATTGATCAGTGAATGTTTTACATTCATGCCCATGTGTTTTGAAAAGGTAGCTGAAAGTGGCCTTTGAAAATAAAAATAATGTCTGAAATGAAGGGGAGAAGGGAATGTTGGTCTTTGCCAGAAGTGCTTAATTTGGACCTCATAACTCACTGAAAGAGTGGGAAAGAACAAATACATCTCTGTCAAAAAAAATTTGACAACAATTGTCTCCTTATGGAATTTAAATGCCTTCTTGGAGCACAATGAAACAAGTCTTCAAATTTTGACTGCATGCAGATCCTATGAAGTGAAGAACTGGGATACTGAGTTTTAGCTCATTCAGTGATTCTTTATGACTTTATGACACAGGCTTAGCTGGAGACCTAAAATAAGAACATACTGCAGTTTAGATGGTCTTAACAACTAGTCAAGAGATGAATTCTTGGAGAACCTGTCTGTAGATTTCTGAGAGCAATTGTAAATATTCTAGATGTGTAGATGGAATAGAAAAACATTCTGATCCCAGAACAAGTAAGATGTAATCTCTGCAAAAGTTAGGTTGGAAATCAAAGACTAGGTAAGAAAATGGAAACTGAGGCGAGAAAAAACATAGCTTCCATGAAAACTGTCTGAAAAAATGTTGGGAATAAGTCACAGTGTATCAGAGGTTTCTCCATAATATGTTTTGTAACAAAGAGGAAGTGTTACAAGATGACACCTCTGAGGCATCTTCTATGTAAATTACAGTAATAATTTAATCAATATCTTAGTGCAAAATTCTACTTTCTCTTCAATTAAATTCAATTAATTTTATCTACTGATATATAGAAATTATGGAGAAATCTGTGTTTCCCATGTGACATTAAGGCTATGCAGTGCTCTCTGCTACATCAAGTATATTAACTAATGGGAGAATTACTAAAAGAAAACACCACAATGCCTCTTTCAATGGTCACATTACATAGTGCAAATAAGTTACTCTACTCTCTTATATGTGTTACTTTAAAGCATCTGAAGTGACATTCCTACTCCTTGTTAACTGAATACAGAGACTCTGTTGCTTTTTAACATCTGATTTTCTTATCAATCTCAAATATCAATTTTCTTGAAGAACTAGGGCAGCAATGTCTCAGCAGCTAGAATATTTTTATTTCCATTTTTACTTCTGCTTTCGCTTAAGAAATTCCATAGGGGAACTGGGACATCTCATTTTCTATCTTACCTGATTCAAAATGTATTTTTGTATGTGTATGGTTTGGACAAAATAAGAACTGGGACAACAGAAAGAATTACTAGTTGTTGTTTCTTTCATTAATACCATGGGTTTCAATCACTTAGTTGGACTTTTTTTTCTGTTAATGGGCCAAGGACAGGCTGCTCATCTAGGTAGTGATCAAATCCCATAATGACATTTGGGAAGTGTCTTCCTGACCACTAGAAGTTGAAATTTCCCCTCCATTTTGAATAGAGATTGATATATTTGAAAGTAACAGATTGAAATGCAAATATCAAGTGTTTTGTCAAAATATCAGTAACTATAGGATAAATCACTGTGAAATACAAGTATATAAGCCTTGGGATTTCAAATTGGAAACATACGATATCAACCAGGCAATGACTACACTGAATACACCTGGAAGGTGGCATAAATGCCTGCACAGAATATGTTTAATCTAGTCTTGACCCCTGAGTTTGGCCTGGAGTGGATGAGCACACTTTGTTTTGCCTCTCTGTGAAAGGCATGGGGCTTTACATGTGTTCCTGACTGTGAAGTCCTCCTCCCTTGCCCAGGTTCCAAGCTCAGGTATTAGTCAGGCAATGACCCTCAGCTCTTTCAGGACCCCTGTAAGGGGATTCTGTAGTTGAGTCTTAGGGGCTCAGTACAATGCAGAAAGAGCTAAGGGTTAAGCAGTGTAAATGGCATATGAATACAGCCATAATGAATAACAGTGGCTAACTGAATGTAGGCTGGAGAGAAATAAAGCATATAATACGTACTGTATAATTAATTAGTATTCCAGACAGAGTCTGCAAACAGATTTTATAAAATGGGAGCACTACATAATTAATAGGTACACATATCCCACTGAAGAGTTGATTCATTGCTAGAAATAGGGGCTTTACATCAATCTCTTGTATACCCTAGAATGTGCTTATCAGAATTTTCCAGGTTTAAATGAGGGAAAAGGATGCTACAGCCTGCAAAAATATATTCCTGTGTCACTACCTCTGAAGTGAAGGAAATGAAGGAGAAGCCAGGACAAGATCTTATGTTTTTCGTATGAAGTACACATGCAGTGTGGGATATCTGATTAGATAGGAGTGTATGTGCACATATGCACACAAGTAAACACATGGATGGGGGTTTTATGGATTTGCAGAGCAAAGCACAGAGCTTTTGGCTTCCCTGTCAAAGCCTGCTGGCTCCATGCCATAGGTGCAGAGTCTTGTTCTTGCATAGTGCATTGTCACTCTACCATTTAGAATGGGGCACACAAGCACACAAAATAATACTCTTTTTTGGTGGATTATTTGATAGGGTTTGACTGACCTACTGTTCAGCTCCTTTTTAATATATTAGAGGATGGAAGCACTTATTGGTTACATACATCAGTACAAATATTAAATTATTTATCATTTCATGGTAATATAATACTAGAGGATTAAAAAGTAGCAGAATATTTATTGTACTAAGAAGCAACCCCCCTCCACCAAATACTCAGTTTTGACCCCACTTTCATGACACATTTCTTAATCCTGGTTATCACTGCATTTATTAATTGACTTTATGTTGGCACCTACAAGCCTGAGAAACATCTGCCCTGCCATACTTTGGTTAAAAACTAAGATGAAGCAAAAGCACTGTCTGCTTTTTGGTTTAGACTATTGAAGAGCACTTTTGAGTATTCAATGCACAGTATCTAACATAAAGTATATCAGGATTAAGATATGTAATTTTCCTGGAAATAGTTTCAAGAAGAATAAAAACCATAGTATGGTTCATTTCTTATGGTGAGGGTATAAACTTCTACTGCTAAGTTCATATTCATTCATGACTTCTGAACTTGATTGGTAACATCTGTCTTTCTGGGGCATGATTCTACTGTCATTGAACTCAGTGTCAAGACTCCTGTCCTGTTTAATGGGAGAAAATTGAGTCTAAGTACTGCTTTTTCCTAGTAGCATGAATTCTAAGCTGTAAAAAAAGCTTCTTCAACTCTACTTAACCACAGTAATAACCCTTCTTACTTTGAACATGTGTGCTAATTGTGCTGCTTCTATTGCTGAGCATTGGATAACTATTAATGAGCTTACTTTAAGAAATCTTTACAGTTAAAAACAAATTTAAAATAATCTGCTGAGAAATTTTGGATAGTGACTGAGAATGATTTTTCCATGAATGTGTTCCTGTCCTGCAATGTTTTTTGGTGACTGATTTGTTGCACACTGAGGCAATACATGGACCAGGTCAAGTGGTGTGATAGGTAAGATAAGAGCTTAGTTAAAATAATATCTTTGAATATTTTTATTTAAAGATATTACAGATTTTATTAATTGAAGTTAAATTGAATTGGAGACTGCTTTCAGTCTCAGTGTTTTCCCTCAGTTCTCTCATCCGAAGGAGGACCCAGTGGCTTATAGCAGTTTTGTACAATGGCTTTGTATGCTTAAAAAGAAAGGAGAGATCTGTTTTGGGGGAAATGATAGTCTGAATGTTCTTACCCATCTTCTTTTCTAAAGGAACAAAAAAATTACCAGAAATTCCTAGGGGGAAGACAGCTTGAAGAACAGAGATAGCTTGTATTTAAAGGTAAGAGCAGATTCAGAGAATTATTAAAGCTAGCATCACAGATCAAACTCATGAAAACATGGTATTAATGATCAATCGTGGTCTTTCTGCAGAAACAATGAAGGCCACAGCAAATAACTGTAGCAGTTAAGAGGTGAAATGGTGTACTAGGCTTTCTAAAGTTGGGGTTTAGGCCAATTCAGGGTTGATTCATGCACTGCACTTTGTTATATTCTGTGCAGCCTAGTTTTGAGTTTTTAGCAAAAGGAATTATAACACTTCTTACTAGCAAGCAACTTAGAGTCATTAAAAGCTCAGCAAGTCTCTAGTAATAAGAGGATTCATCTCTATATACTGAGAAGTGTTACTGAGCTTGCTCAAAATATCTAAATCCTGTCGTGAATAGATGTAAGTTGTGTTGATATGATTGTTGCATGTAAGCCCTGATGTCATGTTAGGCATTGAATAATTCTTAGACTTCAACAAGCTTAATAGTTTTTTTGAAAGGCAATGTTAATTTTTAAGCTTGTAGCAGAACCTTGGATTGATTTTAATTGGTTTATATTCTGCTTTATCTGTAGCAAGTGGATAGCTACTATCTTGGAACAGATTCTGATATTTGGACTGAGGTTGCTGAAGGGTGTATTTACTTACATGCCACTTGCAGCCACTACAGAGCAAGGAGTGACTGATGTCATCAAAATAACCACCAGATGTTACTGGCTTCCCAGGATCCTTGCCCTTGATTTTTTTTTTTTTAATAATGTCTCATAGTCAGAGAGGAGTTGTAATGGACAAATAATACCCAACTAATAACTTGTTTTCTTATTGAAGGCATCTATACCCACACTTTATTTTCCTCACACATTGGAAAATATGACCATGGCAAGATGATAATGTCAGGAATTTCAGGTCCAGTGAACATGTGAAAGGGTGCTGTGCAGTAGATGACTCTAGTGATACTGGGAGCCATGAGTCCTTTTTTTTTTGTGCATGAGCACAGCTAGGTGACATTTATGTCAAAGCAGACACTTCACTCCTGTTGCATGGTCGGATAGATGAAAATAAGCCCAAATCATTCCCAAATTAGGTGAAACAGTTCAATGGAAAAAGATGTCTGAGAACCATAAAAATATACATGGCTTCTGTTTGGCATCAATTAAACTGAATGTTTTGACTTTTTCTTTCATATATGGTAAGATGAAATGCAGGTAAACTTAATTGCAAAGCATAAACAAACTTGTGTGTTTTATGAATTAATTAAAGAAGCAATTACTGTCCATACAGGCTGTGAATTATTTCAGCCTGTGTATCTTATAAGTTGAATAAAACGCAATGAATTTTTATAAAACTTTGAAACATTTCAAATATTTGCAAGTGCAGAAACTTACCTTATTCATTAGTTCTAATTGTAATTAAAGAATAACTAAAAAAATTTTGCAGTTGGCAAAGCAAAAGCCACAGTACTTTGTAGAAAGCTCCTTGTGAATTGGTCAGTAAACAGACATAGATAAGATGCAGTTTGCTTGCTTTCAGAGAACTTAATGAGTAATAATGACATGTCTCCAACAGTATTAGTATTAAATCTCTGCCTTGAATGGGCCAATAATTTACAGTAAGCTTTGTGGTCAAGAACAAATTGTTTTCACTTTTCTCCATCCTCCTGTGCTCTCACTTCAGTAAATGAGGTATTATCAGGACCAGTAAGAGACACTCACCTGAAATGCAATCTTGTAAAGTTATTTGTTGCTCTTCTCCTGGAGGGAACACAATTGTAGGGAGGCCTTCAGGTGCAGCTGAAGCAAGCAAAGCTGAAATGGAAACATCATGTTTCATTTCTGATGAAAAAATCCTCAAAACACTGCTTTCAAACAATGCCTGCCAATAAAGTTTGAAGGCACTAATTCCATCACAGCCAAATCTGTAATTCAGATGCATAAATAAAGCATGTAGGTTAATCTCTGAAGGTATCCAAGTTTAAAGGCATTTCAAACCCTTAAAACTTGATGCTGTCTTACTTTTATTAGATATAAATTAATATAATGTAAAAGGTGATAATTAAAATTAAGAACTCTGACTTTCATTTCCCTCTGAAAAATAAACTTGCTGTTAAAATACTCACTTTGTATGATTTTTTAAAATCAAAATAAATGTATACTCGTAGACACAGATAAGGCTTCCTCACAGAGAAGCTGATAAGTATGGGCTGGATGAGCAGACAGGAGGTGGGTTGCAAGCTGCTGGGCCCAGAAGGTGGTGACCAGTGGTCCAACATCCAGCTGGAGGCTGGTGATTAGCAACTCGTGGTCAACACCTTCACTGATGACCTGGATGATGGGACAGAACATACCCTCACCATTTATCCTGATGGCACAGGAACGACTGACTGACATACCAGAGGGCTGTGCTGCGGTCCGGAGTGATCTTACCAGGCTGGAGAATTGGGCTAATGGGAACCTCGTAACGTTCAACAAGGGGGAGTGCAACACCCTGCACTGGGTAAGAAACAAGCATTGGTAGATAGGGGCTGACCAGCAGGAAAGCAATGTGATCCCAAGAGGCCCCTTCTAACCTCACCCCTTCTGATTCTATGTTTCTGTAATGGCACTTCTTTAAACTCATGATTTGGAAAAAAAATAGAGGAACCTGAGAAAATTAGTGATACATGTTTTTATTCCTCCTTTTAAAAAAAGTGATTCCATGTCCAGTTTTGCAAATTTGTTGTAAACATTTATAATATCCTGATTCACAAAATATAATAAAAGACAATAATATTGTTCATTCCTTCTTGAATTATTTATTGGTGGGAGAAAAATTTGTCTTTTGGTAGTTGCTTGTGTACATATAACTTACCCTCAATAAATAGAGAGTTCAAATTAATTCCAAAAGGAGCAAAACCCTGTACTTGTTGCATTCTTCTAGTGTGACAACCTGTTGGCGTAACATGCGTTTGCAAAATTGGAGAACTAGGTAGGAAAATGTTGTTATATCAGAGTTATTTTTATTTATTGTGGTTTTGGTCCTGCCTACATGTAGAACATTGGTTCCCAATATTGTGTTTCTACAAGCAGGGGAAAAACTGCTATATATCTAAAAGTGACTATATTTAAACACAAAAAAGCAATTAAGACAATGCAGAGGTAAATGCTTTTCACTACTTTGATTGAATCCCAAAACATAAATGTATACATCTTTTTTTTTCTCCACTGTTTTATCACCAGTTTAGTAGATAAACACATCTAGTAGAGTAAATTAGACCAAAATTTTGTAGTAGGAAGATGATTCAGGTGAAAAGAGATGGAAGGAAAGAGAAGGCATGTACAGATGAACAGTGCATGGTGGCTGCAGACAGGCTCCAAAGCAATGGAGACAGTGAGTTTCATGTTCTTTGGTGCAGGCAGGAAAGGGAGCACAAGTCATGATAGCAGAATGAGGCTCCAGTGTGGTTTTCAAGGTATTCTGGGCAACAAGAGATGATAATATTTTTTTTCAAAGCTCAGGTTCCAAGGTTTTGAGTCTTTGAACACAGTGACCAGTGTTTTGAATTGCACTGTCAGTTCAGGGAGGTCATATGCCAACCTCAGAGCAGATGATCTGTGCCTGTAGGAATTTGCAGTAGTCTAAATTTGGAGATGTGCACTCTAAAGGAACTGTAATTTTAAAGTGAGCTGAAGCTTAAGCCTTCTGCAGTTTAGTTTGGAAGTAATGTAAAAGACAGGTGAATTCTGAAAACCCTACACTTGAAAAAACAATGAAGCTTTTTGGGAACTTGGAGGTTATGAATATTGACACTGGTTGCCACTGCTGTCTGTGAATCTACTTTAGCTGTGGATTTGATTGAAATCTGACTCAGGAAATTACTTTAGTTGCACAGGTGAAAGCATTCTGGTTTAACTCATTAGAGTTAATTCCACTTTTGTACAGCTAGGCTTTTGGATGATCAATTAAACTGAAAAATATGACTTGAAGAAAGGTGTGTGTAGCAAAGTATTCTTGAATTTTGATAACTGTATAGACTTGAACCTCTCAGTTTCCTCTTTGTGTCTTTTTTTTGACCCTAAAATGGGGAGGGGACAAAATGAAACCTGGTGGAATATTTTAGTACACAGGTCCTTGGGCAAAAATTAATTATGCCAAGTCCTCATATTTGCATTGCCAAAAAGCACATATGTTCCTTACCCACACATCTGCAATAAACAGACAAGATTTGTATAATTGCATTTTTTGAGGAGATTCCAGAGAAAGTGATTCCTTTTAAGACTGCACTAACTTGTTTTATTCTCTGGAGTACGAAGCCTGTGAACTACTGAACTGTAGCCATTGTTCTCATCCATTGTGTCAAATGCAAGTTACAAGTGGAGAAACATTCTCCCTTGCTTTCTTTGTTTCCCCCCTACCAAATAAAAGTGTATTTTCTTTTCTGAGATTACTGAAATGCATAAGTGAATATAATTTACAAACAAAAGAATAATACAAATAGTAAAAACATAGTTAAGAAAAAGAAAACCTCCATAAATACAATCTTCATGTCTTGATCCCATTTCTAGATCTTCTCTTCGTAAGAGACATAGAATACTCCCTGGCAATTTACTGTGTAATCACTACAGTGACATTTACTGAATTATTTGGACTAAATTATTTAGAAAATGATAATGTAGTCTTCTCCTTGAGGCTGGGTTATTCGGTGTGTCTATTAGGCTCTTTATTAGTTCATAATTGTTCCATACTGTGCATTGCAGAGTACCTGGTTTTGGTGAGGACATTTTTTTGTTTTGTTACTGTTGTTAGCTCATGTTTACTAGCGGCATCAATAATTAATCCTGTATTGGATTCGAAGTTTACCTCATATGACTTCTTTCAGTTTGGTTGAGCTAACATCGTGTCTGTCTTTAAAAGCACAATCACCTTTCTATCTTTTTTTTTTTTCTTTTTTTTTTTTTAAATTTTGCTGCAGACTGGTACGTTATCACTGGGGTTAATTTCCTCTTGCCCTGGTTAAGATGCTTCCTATTTGTAACAGTTCACTTTCCCTTTTAATTTTACAAATGTTCTGATATTACATTCCTTAGCCTGAATATCTCTTAGAGATATGTCTGTATTTTAACATTTAGTCTCCATCTTGTTTTTCTCAGTTGTTTTAATTTAAAATGTTTTATATTTTACATTTGAGCATTAAGCATGTAAGACAAATAAATTGTTGTCCCTTACAGCATTTTGTATTAATTCACAGGTTCTATCCCAGTAACATAGCTCATTAATTTGGAAAGGTTACTTCTCTTGGGAAGAATTTTTGCTTCATGGGGTGTCATCAATGTTACTGGTATAGAATATATTTGTATAATTTCTATCATTTTACTCATTATTTTGCTAAAGTTGCATTGAAAGTGAAATGATTCTATAGCAAACACTCTTCCCTTGTGTATGATACATCTGAGTGCATGGTGAGGATAAGGAGAAAACAACTGTTCTGTGTCAGGATGATTTAATGATGGATATTAAGATGACATTGCACAAAATGGCAGAACAAGGATTCATTGCTAAGAATTAGTACAAAGCAAAGTACTACACCTAAATAGAAAAGAAGGATTTGAGTGAACACAAACTGGTTTTGGCTAAACAGCACAATGCTAAGCCATTCACAAGAGGTGTTGTTCTGGGATATGCTAATGCAAGTTTTGTATTGGGGGCATGGCAACTAATCATTCTGCTAAGTTGGCAGGCAGTAGTAAGGTTTCAGCTGGAGTTTGATCACCATTCTGGGTATTTCATGCTAAAGCAGATGCTGAAAAATTGCAGAGAGCAGATTAAGAGAGTAATAAAAATAATCAGAAGTTTAAAGTATAAAGTTTAGGATGAAAGGCTGAACATTTGAGTTGTTTTCTTCTAGAAGAGAAATAATAGAGATTAAAAGCGGTTGCAAAAGGAAACTAGAGAGTTACCTTCACACGTCTGTTATGTGCAAGAATTTTACTTCCTTACTTTTCTCTAAGGGAGAGTTGAGATTGAGGGCAATTTCTAGTTATGAGGATTCCTCAGGAACAAGCTACCAAGGCATGGGGTAGGATTCCCATTAATGAAAATTTCTGAGAACTAATCAGACTGACATCTCTTAAGAATGGTCTAAATGTATTTTTTCTCACCTTGGAGTGAAGGATTAGAACTGATGATCTAAGATTTTATGCCTAAGGAATCTAAGCTGCTATTGATAATGTTTTACCTCTGCATTTTTGTAAGTAGCTAAAAATTCAAGAAGATAAAGTGATGAGGCAGATCATCTTGCTATATGTTGGAGTATACAGGTTAGGTATTGAAGATTAAATCAATTATCTTTGGCTTCCAGATATTATGGAGAAAGAAACAGCTGCACAACAGGATTCATTTCATCTGCCCTAGAGCCTTTGCAGTGGACTGACTGTTCTCTGATCTGGCTATGAAGAGACCCCCAGCTGATTAGAGTATATTTAGGTGTTTAACTTTTGAATGCCCAAATGAGGAGGGAGGTCTCTGAGCCCAGCACTTCAGATTCTGATGTTCCTAGCATGTAGCTTTCTTTCATACACAAGTATGTGGTTGACCAAAGTGGTTTAGGGCAAATCTTTACAGAAGGATACAGATAATTTTCCAGCTGGTTCCAGCATGGTGAGGCATTAATAAGACTCTTTTTGGGTGCTTGATAACTATGTGTTCATGCATGGCTGTGCTGGCATTGCTCTCTTCCACTCCTCAGCAGGATGTGGTGAGTTGGATTCAGCCCACACGAGTACACCCACATGGCACCATGGGCTCAGGTGTTTGAACTGGAAGACAGTTACCAAGAAGGGTAAGAAGGAGAATCTGTGGAACTATAGGCCAGTTAACTTCACCTCGCTCCCTGGGACCTGGATGGAGCACATCCTTCTGGAAGCTTTTTCCTAATGCAAGGGCCAAGATGATGATCTGGAGCAGTCAGTGTGGGTTTACGTAGCAAAAGTCATGCTTACCCAACACAATACCTTCTATGATAAGAAGAATTGCTTGGTAGATGAAGGAAGAGTAGTGGATATTTTTAACCCTGTCTTTAACAGTACTGCAGCACTGTCTCTCATAAGTGACAGAGTACTGGCTAGATAAGTGTACGGGGATGTGGCTTGCAAATGGCCTGACTGCTTGGACAGCTGTGCTCCAAGTGCTGTGGTCAGCGGCCTGAAGTACAGATGGAGGCCAGTTACTAGTTCTGGAGGCTGATATCAGGGCCAATAGAGTTTAAAACCTTCATTACTGACTGAATGATAGAACAGAGTACACCCTGGAGGAGTTTGCAGAGGGACTGGTTGATACCCCAAGTGACTATGCTGCCATTCAGAAAAATGTTGACAGCCTGGACAAATGAGAATTTAATGAAGTACAAAATAGGGATGTGGAAAGTCCTGTACCTAAGGAAAAATACAGCATTCCAGATTGGTATACTCTACTAGGCTGATCAGCTGGGAAGGAACTTTGCAGAAAAAGAACTATGCGTCCTGGTGGCCAAAAAAAATTGAACTTGAGCCAGCAATGTGCCTTTGAGGCAAGGAAAGATAGCAGCCTCTCCAGGGCTACATCAAGAGACTCCAAGCACTCTCAATCACTCTCTCAAGCACTCTCAATCATCTATCCACAGTCCTGAAGTTCCAGCTGACTGGAAATTAGCAAATGTAATGCCCACTTACAAGAATGGCTGGAAGGATGATCCTATTTCCAGGCAAAGTTGTGGAAGAGAACATCCTGAGTGCCATTACACGGCACATGCTGGACAGCTAGGGGATCCAGCCCCGGTGACATGGACTTACAAAAGCTTGATCAACCTGGTCTTCTTCTGTGATGAAGTGACCCAATTAGTAGATGAGGGAAAGGCTGTGGATGTAGTCTGTAGTCTGTATACTGTTTGGCACTGTCTCCCACACCATCCTTCTAGAAAAACTCTCTGCTCACAGCTTGGATGGGTGGACTCTTTGATGGGTAAAAAACTGGCTGGATGGCCAGGCCCAGAGAATTGTGGCAAATAGAGTTAAATCCAGTTGGCAGCTGGCTGCTAGTGGTGTTCCCTGGGGTTTAGTTTTAGGGCTGGTCCTGTCTAACACCTTTATTGATGATCTGGATGCGGGGATTGAGTGCACTCTTGTAAACCTGCAAATGACACTAAGTTGGGTAAGAATGTTGATCTGCTCAAAGGTAGGGAGGCCCTGCAGAGGGAACTGGACAGACTCCACCAATGGGCTGAGGACAAACACAAGGGGTTCAATAAGGTGCTGGGTCCTCCCACTCACCTTGCAGCAAGTGGATGCGGTACTGCAGGCCCGGGGGGAGTGACTTGAAAGCTGTTGGGTAGAAAGGGACTTGGGGGTGCTGGTTTACAGCCAGCTGAATGTGAGCCAGTGTACGCCCAAGTGGCCAAAAAGGCTGGTGGTGTAGCAAGAATAGTCTGGCCAGCAGTACCAGGGCAGTGTTCAGCCTCCTGTAGTCAGCATTGGTGAGGCTGCAGCTCAAGTACTGTATTCAGTTCTGGGTATTTTACTTTAAAAAGGACATTGAGGTACAACAAAGTTTGTGTAAGGTCTAGAATGTGTTTTATGAGGAGTGGCTGAGGGAGCTGGGTTTGTTTAGTCTTGAGAAGAGGAGGCTTAGTGAGGAGCTCATTGTTCTCTACAACTACCTGAAAGGAAATTGTTGTGAAGTAGAGGCTGGTCTCTCCTGCCATGTCTGCAGTAACATGACTGGAGGAAATGGCCTTACAATGAGAAGGGAGATTCAGATTAAATATTAGAAAAATTTTTTTCATTGTTAAACTGTTGTACTACCTGGGCTCTTTATGTCAATAAATAAAGCTATACAGTAGCAATTTAAATTTTCCAAGGATAAAAAATTGTTCTTAAATTGGGAGTGATAACAATTCTATCATATTGTGTAAATAGAAATGCTAATAGTTAAGATAATGTGGGGAGTATTTTCTAACAGAAAGTATGCCAAGGTTAATGCTGCTCCAACACTCATTATTTGAATTAATGAACTAATGCCCTGAGAAAGAGCTGGGGCATATGTGCACGCTTGCTTCTGCTGTTGTGAAAGTGAACACAATGAATATTAAAGTGCAGTTTGGGAGATAATAATTTCTAGTAGCTAATATTTCTGCCTTATAGAGTAATCAATAAATGTAGATACACATACTAATTTCTTAATTTTTCTAGGCCTACCTCCCCTAGTCCACACAAATTTCTCCTACAGTATTCCTTTATATAAAATAATTTCTATTAAAACCAGCTGGTGCAATTGTTTCATGTGTGATATGCCCACCTGGAGGCACATATATTTTCTATAATCCAGAGACTGCAAAAATGTAAAATTTTTCTCATTCATAGAATTTACTTAGTTTTGTTTTAAGATTTGTATGCAGATACAGGAGTGTGGCAAGTCAACTACATTGTAGGCACATTTTCTATATATTCAGTGTGAATGTCCTCAAAATAATAGATTATTTTAAAAGCAGAAAAAAAGGATTCCAGGGACTCAGCTGGTGCTCAAAGGCCTTTTACTCCTGCAGTGAGCTCTTGCTGCCACGTGTCCTGCTGGGCATTTGGAGTGACACAGCAGGACTTGCTGTATTGGTGGCTGACAGAAGCAACATGTCTGCTCTCCATTGGCACCATTCCATATAGGCTGTAAAACAGAATTTCAATTCAATGATAAGCAGGAGTTCACTACTTGGTAGGCCTATTCTGACATGCTCCTGTGTAGTTCAAGAATTCTTCTGGAGTTATGTTTGGTAGGGAAAGCAGCATTATAAAGTAATACATAAATAATCAAAGTTCAAAATCATAAGTGCAAGTTCTTTAGAGTATCCTTTCCTAATAATGTACCGATTAGAGAGAGACAACTATTCCTTGTGCTCTGCTACTGTCTATTGAATAGTTCAATAATGCTTGACTAACTTTTGCCTAAAGTTTTCTGTCAGATGTAATTTCTCTTAATTAGTTTATTTAGAAAATATATGTATAACTCAGTTGCGAACATCTTCATGATCTTAAGAGCTCCAGAGTGGTAGGCTGTCCTCAGTACCCAGAACTGAGAAAGAACTTTTGGTGGTGAGGAGCTGAGATGAAGAGCAATTTGAATTTCCTGACAAAGTCAGTATATATTTTGCCAAAAGCTTCTCTCCAGCAGTCTCTCGAGGCTGTGGTTGTGAAACAGATGTTAAGCTGCTTTCCACAGCTGTTTCAGCTTTGCATTTTCTTTTGCTAAAGACTAGAGCTACAGGTCCTGTGCAGTGTCTTTTGAGCTGTTATTTGAAAATCTGTTCATTATGTACAAAGATTTGTGGTTTTGAAATGATAATGAGGCAGTAGCATATTACTACATCTAAGAATTGGACTCCTCTGGTTTATCAGTATCAAAATCTTTTAGTTTTCAGTATGCATTCATTTTTTGAATGTGGTTGTGCCTGTGAAGTTCTCCAGGTTTGAGATCTTTGGTTTCGGGCATGCTACAGTTTATTGAAGACTTGCTGATTTTATATTAATATAGAAAATTATGAATGTGTTCCTTAATGATTACAAATCTTCACAGTTTTCCTATTGTGATTTAGGCTTTCACCAACACTGGTAACTTTGCTGGTTTAGCAGGCTAGGACATGCATAACACATACTCATTTTTCAAACTCACTACACCTTTGAATTTAACATTAGTGGTAATAATTTAAATTGGTACTCTGGCTTCTAAATATACAGCCAGTGAACTGTACTGGTTAGTAAGTAGATAATTCAGATGAATGTGCCACAAAGACTTTCTTATAAGTCCTTACAAATATAATATCATGCTTGTTTAAAAAAATTCCCAGTGGAAATAGTTCTCTATTGACAATCACATATCTTTATTATAAGTATCAACTGGGTAATGTAGTGCAAACTGCAAGATTTTTAAACCCTATGGATCAGTAAGAACCAAAGATGATCTAAATTTTAAAAGTTACTGCAGGTGCAGGTGCTTTGTGGTAACATGAAATGTGCTGTCTGACAATTCATAAACATTGGACTAACTGGGATATTTTATTCGTTTTAGGTCATTAGCCTAATGTGTTTGTTTCAGTGGATGGTTACAATAAAAAGCTTCATCGATATTTTTTATTTCAACTGAAGAACTGTGACTGCAGGGCAATCATAACATGCAGTCATATTCTGCAAGCTCATCAGCATCTGCTTAGAAAGTTTCTCCTCTATATTAAGAAACTAGTTCTTTACATCTAGATTATATTTTTGTTTCTATGCCATGCCTCTTTTTTTGTTGGACTTGTGTGCCTGAAGAATTTTTTTCTTCCTTCAAAAGCATCTCTTCCTTGCTCACCCCTGGGACCATTTGCAGATCCTTTATGGACTAGTGTCCCTAACAAAACAGACTCCTGAGGCTATTCCTTATCTCAGCTCCTTTGTTTCCTTTCCTTGTCTGCATCATGCTGCCCAAACCTGTCCTCAGAAACCGGCCCTCACATCTTCTCCCATCCCAGAAGTTGGCCACTTTTTCTGGCACTTTTCTGTCTTGAGGTGGTGGAACTTGGGATCCGGCATGGAGGAAGCAAAGCATTAAGCAGGACTTTTGGATGGACCACCAAAAAGTGTTTGTGCCCCTTCATGCAATGGACTTGTAGGAGCCAAGTGTTAGTAGATGTTGGGTTTTGCAGTCAGAAGTTTCTTTCCTTTTGATTGTATGGATGGGGACCACAAGATGCCAGGCTTCAGGAAGCAAGTGCTGAGCTATGACAATAATTTATTTGGATTATGATATGTTTTCTGCTTGCATCTGAAGGACACAGAGAAAGGATCTGGTTAGCTAGTAGTAGTAACTGAATAAATGAATTGTTCAGGCAATATTGTGGATGTAGGCCATAAGCCATAGATAGGCTACCTCACCCTTAATTTTAAAGCATTGTGGCAGAAAAAATTAAATGAACCAAAATATCACAAAAAACCCAAAGACTTTTAATATTATTAAATGTCCTTCAGAATTTCCTCTGTGTGGGAAATATCTACACACTCATTGAACAGATTCAGGATGAAGTTTAAATAATTTATTATACAATTTCTGGTGGACCTTTTTTCTCTGTGATGGAGACCCTAGTTCTTGATAATCTCTTGAGATGGAATCAGCAGGCTGGGAATTGACAGGAAAACCTTTGCTGATAGGATTTTGTTCTCTTGATCTAAAATGAAATTCTTGATGACAGCTAACAGCAAGGGCTCATACGGTTCTCTTTGTGTGTTTTAGTGCATGGAGGAGCGAATCAGATCACTTCTTTCCCCCTCTCCAACAGGCAACATTTAGAAACATCAGAGCAGACTTCACAACAGTGAGTGCAAAAGCACACAATACTCCTTGTTTCAGAGAGGAGAAGGCAATATTTTCTTCCCTCTTTTAGCAGCAGTAGTGGTGCAGTGTGTCTCCCAAGACCTTTGCTGTATCTGATTTGGGGGAACTTCTCCTGTTACATAAATAGTATCTTCCATAGCTGAAGCAGAGATATTTTGCCCTGAAAATATATGCTATTTTAACAGGAAAGAGACTCTTACTTCTCAGAGTTTGGTTCCCTTACAGCACCACAGGAGAGTTCTGCTTCCTTTTTTTGTTTTTTTTTTTAAGTGTTCCTATTTAGTGACATTTTCTCAGAGACTGAACTCTAATATGTTGGCCTGTAGCACCTTCAATCTGCTTCAATCTGTTGATTGTTCTTTGTATTATAATTAGACTATGGTCTACTATGGACAGGCCCATCATTTTCATGGTTTGTATAGTGCTTTCTGTGATGGAGTTCTGGTCGATGATTAGATCTACTAGATCCCATGATAGCAATATTAGTAATAAGATGCTTTTACTCCCACTGGCTGCAGTTCTGTTTAATAAAATGTGGCACTGTGAAATATCCTGATAACTCCCAGAGCAGTTGCAGAGTGATGGTGATGGCTTTGACAGCCTTAATTGCAATTTATGAAAGCTTGTGGCTTTCTGATGCTTGCAGCCAGGGCAGCATCAAATGTGACTTAACATGGCAGCTAATTAAATGCCATACTTCAGTGTGGACTCATTATCTCTAAACTCAGGTCTTGAATAATACTTGCTGAATGTGGACAGATATAAAGAGAACCACAATGTCATTTTCATGTTGTTACTGGTCTTGCATTGAGTATTTGCTGGGAGCAATTTTAGTATCCCTGAAAGGCCGCCAGATGTCAGTATGACCTTCTGCAATTTACTGTGGTATAATTAACTCACTTTTTATCAAACAGAATCAGGAGTTTTTAATCTATTTCTAAAAGAAAAGTTCTATTTTCTGTGACTGAAAGAAATAAAGTCAATTATTAAATACCTTCTCAAAGTTGCAGCAAGTCTTTCAGTTATTACAAAGAAAGGGCAAAAATAAGTGCTGGAGAAATTCTGTGTATTTTATGGTGGACTTTTGCAGAAAATTCAGACTGGCTGGTAGAATTGTAAGAAGCATAAACATTTTGCTGTCGCAAAACAGAAAGCTGAATGCAATTTTCTGAACAGAGAGTGGCTCATGTTCCTCATCTACCCAACTTAGTTATGCTGCATCACTGTAGTGCTGGGGTAGGGGAAGGTGACCTCCTCTTTTTAGCCCCTACTAAAACCACTGCAGAACCAAATCAAAATACTGGCAGGACTCAAAAAAGACTTGATTTTATTAAATTTTAATTTTTTTTCCTTAATTAAATTATATTTTTTTTCCTATTATTGTTTTCCAAGCCAGATGTCTGTGCTTCTATGACTACACCTAGGTTATTTGGCCTTGGAGACCTTCCTAGGTCTGTGTTGGATTGTTTATCTGACCATTATCTATTGGGAGATGTGAGAACTGGGCATGTATCCTTTTCACCTTTGTCTGTGCTATTTCTTGTGTCAAGGAAACTTTACTTCTTAGAACTGGTACCAATGGCAGTGCAATCCTGAGGTCCTACGGTTTGGTGGATTTGAGGAGCAGGAACACAGGGGATGCCTTGACACATTTAGGAGGCCAGTTAGGAACCCAGTCTCTCTGGAAACAAAAAGTTTGAGAAAATATATACAGCTTTTTATTTCCATTTGAAAGCAAAACCAGAAATTGTCTCGTTCATTTGTCTTCAGTTCAGACGCATTGGTTGTGTTTCGAAGTCAAAGAAAAGAATGAAGGTGCCTCACGATAAAATTATGAATTCACAAATCTGCTAAATTTCTAATATCTAAGTAGATGCAACATGATTGTATTTCCTTGGTCTACTGTTGTTTCAGTTAGCATGTTAAAAGTAGCCTACTTTCCAATACTAACTTGTCCATTGCATGTTTCCATCTCTAATTCCTTAACCAGATATCCTAAGCATTTTGCATAGAGGAGACATAAGTGCTAAAATCCTTTTAGTGTACTGGACAAGGGTGTTTTTACAGTGAGAAGCTTTAATTTTAACCAACTCTTTGACTTTTGCAATCTAGAAAAATAGAACAATTTATTGAAACCAATACAACTGATGATTTATTGTTCTGTGAAGTAGGTGTATACAGTTCTTTAATAATGGCTAAGTGCAGTAGTCACATACAAGAGTTCCTGAGGATGAACCATTTCAAAGTTAAAGAGAAATTTTTGCAAAATGCTAAAGTGATAAAGATAACTTTATCAATAACAACCACCTCTATGACAATAGAAATGCTCAGTGACCCAAATTTATCTCTTGGTTTTTTTCAAAAATTTTAAATTATATTTGTCTCAGGTGACTATAATGTCATTCCTGTGCTTTCCTGCCTTCCCTTTACATATTTTGAGTGCACATAGTTTTCTGTACATTCAGTTACCTTAACATGGATTTTGAGGTGCTCAAAAGCATTTGCTAATGTTTGTACAGCTTAGAAAGCACAGCATGCATGGTTCAGGTTAAAGTTTTGTGCCAGGTGAAAAGCCAATGGCTGCAACTCTCTGTATGATGGACATTCTATTTTTAAAAGATGTCAAAATTTGTCAGAGTTTCTAAGGTGAAATAAACTCCCAAATGTCAAAGTTTTTCATAAAGAAAAAAGCAAAAAAAAAAAAAAGAAAAATCGCACCTCAATATTTTAAAATTAATACTAAACATTTAATTTAAATAAAGTAGAAATGTTTCTCTTCATCTTTGAGTTTCTAAATACTTTGTTATGTTACAACATAGGGTAAAAAAACCAGAATTAAACTATTTCAAAATGAATTATCAAAATTTTTACATTGTATTCTCTTTGTTGAGCATATCTAGTTTTCTGAAATAGCATATTCCAGGGGAGTTGAATTCCATCTAAAGCTTCACCAGTCCGTTCTGCTCTCTAAAGTTACTGTTAAAAAAAACTTTCCATATAAACCTTGCTTTAATCCATTACAAAACTGCCCTAGCTTGAAAGTTGCCAGATTTATTCTGAAGAGAAAGATTGAAGGTTTCCAAATTGGTTTTAAGTAAAAAATAGTTTTCAGATTTTAGTTTCCAGTTTTGGCTTCTCTGTGTTACCCCTTTATCTCCTTTTAGCTCAAAATGAGCTAGTTGTCTTCCTGGACTGAAAGGACCCTTAACACTTCTATTTAAAGTGTTCTTTAAATATTCCTTATATTAGAGGAATGTGAGATACTGAAGTTAGTAATGACCTTTGTTTTGGATAATTTTGGCTTGCTTCTGTGAAGGAAGTTCCTTACCTTTCAGCTTGAAAAGAATCAGAGAGGGAAACCTGAAAACTCATTATTAATGACATAATCCAGATGAGAATATGTGTTTGGGAATCAACACTTCCTGCCCAAAACTACCTGGTAACATATCTGGAGTGACTCAAATGCTAATTGGGTGCAGGAAGTGAGTGTGATAGATGCTCCAAGAGCTGGTGTCCTGTGACATCAGGAATGTATTCCTCCTTGAGGATTCCCAAAGCTATTTCAAAACTCTTATATCCTGTGTCCAGCTGAGTGACGCTGTAAATTAAGCAGCTGTAAGCACTTTCAGATTGTTCTCAGTTGTTTGCTTATAATTCTGGATTCTGTTTACCCTGAGCAGTGAAAAAACCCAGTCACCATCACAAAGTGGCTGCCTGAAAGATCAGAAAGAAGCAAATGGGTGGGTGTGACTGTGGAGAGCAGGACAGAAGTGGAAGGAGACAATTTTTAATTGGTGCATACTGCAGGGTGGTGGCAGAAGTGTGCATCTGGGTCGGAAGCCATCCGTAGCCCCAAGGAGCAGGAGCTCAGTGGGATCTTTTGTTGATTCTGAATTCCTGCTGGCGTCCAAGGCAGCTGTTCCCCCTTTCTCTCTGTCCCTTCCAGTATGATGCGCAGCATGAAAGAAGACAGCACACTAGAGAGTTCCATTCTGCTTTTCAAGCACTGAAAATAAATAAAGCTTGTCATTTATGAAGTTCCCTTCATTACCAGACTTCTCAATTTCTTCTAAAGGACGTATTTTCTTAATTCCCTACTGACTCTATCACCTAATTGCAGTTGTAGACTTTGATCTAACTGTAGTTGTAGACTTTGATAATTACTAGGAAGTTCCAAGGGATGCAAATTTCTATTATTTCTTGCCTAAAATATGGAAACAATTGGATTTGTAAGCAGAAATCACATTTTCTACCTGAGAAGGCAGCTGGAAGGAAAGCTGCACAAAACTGTTCACACAGAGACTGAAGGATGCAGCTGGTTTCTGTGATTCTCACCCAAAACTGAAGTAATGAAATAAAAATGAATCAGTAATGGAATTACCATGGAACTCGCAGCCATACTCTGTTGTATTGGCATGAAAGGTGTATTCCTCTCCTTCCCTCCATTCTTGTTTCTTGATTGAGATTCGTAGCTATTTGAACAAGGATCATTTCTCATCTTCAATATCAGTATTCTGTAAACTTGTAATTTTTGGCTCTTAGCTTGTAATAAGTACAACAAGGAATAATGATAATGCATAGATTAAATTCATTTTAATGTCTTAAATAGAGTTTTAGAATTAATTTTAAAATTATATTTAAATAAAATTTTAAACTTTTAACTTGTCCCTTAAGAAGGTTGACACCAAATCTGATAAATCTCAGTGAGCACTCTAAAAAGACTTTCAAAATGAAGAGTTAAAGTAGTTGTAATATACCACAGGATAAATGGAATTTAAGATTTGTTCTCAAGTTTGCTGTTATGTTTCTAGGTATGATATTGTCTGCAATGCACCAAATTGAATTTCTAGAGCAGAATATCTGTTGAAAAAATCTTTTTACAATTGAGTGTATATCAAAAAAATGCAGTCTCAGCACAAGTCTGGAAATCTGAGCCTCCCCTCCACTATGCATCATTTAGTGTTTCTATCAGGTGCCCTGCAGTCTTTCCATGGCTCTCCTGTGAAATTATTTACGCATCTGAAAACAGCAATAGAGATTCATATGCACCTTTGCAAAGAGTATGGACATTTATTTCAGGTGACACAGTAAAATATATGAGAAGAATAGCCTTAAAATGGATGAATCATATCCATTTCTTTAGTACATATTCCTACTGCTCAGATAAAAAAGTGTTGCTACTGAGTGGAGCTATGCTCTGGAATATTCAGAAATTAAATGTTAGTCAGCTAATTTTGTTGAAATTGTCAATGCAAGTCAAAATATAGATGTAGAGTGGTTCTTAAGAACTGCAAGAATGGAATTTCTTCTTTTTTTTTGTATACATAGAAAAGAAAGACAGAATCGGGTTTCTAGCAGGTTTCAAAATGCATTTGTAGTTTCAATTTTAAGAACAATGAAACATGCAAAACAATTTCATAGCAATTCTGCCTGGTCAGATTGCACAATGCTCAAGTGTTTTAGTGTTCTGATTTCCCATCAGTCACATTTATTCAATCATGGAATAATCACCAGGCCTCTGGACACTGTTGAGACTATTCATGAGAGACTGCTGTGCTTAAGAAAAATTGTTGAATGATGAAAGCAATTGCTGAAAAAGTCTTTGCTTGGTCCTAACTTCATTCATTTTTAAATGCGTACTTTTGTTTCTCTGGAGAAAAAAAAGGCAAGAAGCATAACTAGGAGTTCCAGCATAATGTAGGCTGTTTTGGCAGGCTCTGCTGCTTCTCTGACTGTAGAGCTGTATGATGTGTTTATTAAAGTTTTGATTTCATCAGAATTAGTAAATTTTGTCTGTTTTTTTTTTTACGGTGATATTGACTTGTAGGTAGTTTACTTGTTTCAGACACTGTAGGAGTAAGTCAAGAGACATGTAGAGAGTCTCCTCCTCAAAGATTTTGCTACTAACTGAAACTCTCTTCTTCTGAAAATGAAGACTTTTTGTTGTTTTCTGAAACTATATTTTAGGAAAGCAAATGAAAAACAAAGTATGACAGTATAGGATTTTCCAGAAACCTGAAAACTCTGTCTGTTGTCTACCCTATGTTAGGACAAGAACTGGATAACCCGTCTCTGACAAAACTGCCCTCTCTATGTAGCTTTTATATGCTTTTGATGCTGTTTCCTGATGTTTTTAGGGAACATCTCCAAATTTTGCTTGGATAAACAAGAACCCAAGGTCAGAACCATAGCCATAGACTAACATTTTCTTGTGTTGTTTGGTGATGAAATCCTGCGCTCTCAGTTTTCCAGGATCTTTTATGAGAGAGGTATTTTTCATAATATAATCCAGTTATTCTTTGAAATAGATCTGTACAGGACTAATGTAACAATTTCAGTTCTTTCTCTTTTCTTGATGATTCTCTAAATTCACAATCTTCTTGGGCTGTCTATTCACTATGTTCCTTAAGAGACCTCCTAGGTAGGTACAATTTTTCCAAAGCTGCTGAAACACCCTGCAAATTGCAAGCAAGGAAAACCACTCATGTCCACTTACCTACTGTATGCTTTCTCCTTTGCCATGAAATTGTGACAGGGATTGTTCATAGCACGACGTCCATATTGACTTCCAATATTTTATCAGTTGTGTGCTGCTGCTACTGTGCCAAGTATCAGATCTCCAATGGTGTTCCATTGGACAAATATGATAATGGGAACCAGGTGAACTTTTCAGAAGTTCCTTGATATTTAATTCAACTGAATTTATGCAAGAAGGGTGTGTTATATGCTGGGCTTCTCTTTGTTAAAATTCTTCATGGCTTTGCTCAGCTTTGCTTTCACAGTCCGCTCTTCCCAACCTTCTCTTCAACTCACATCTTCATTTGAATCTTCATTTGATCTTTCTGCTCTCTCCTAGCTACCTTGTAAATTAAAAAAATGCAATAGAGAACTTTTTGCCATCTGATATATTAATTACTCCTTCTACTTAAATCACTTCTTAAAATATTCCTTTTCTAGTTAGTCCCTAACTGATTGTGTCTACAAAGCACTTTTTGCCTCAAGTATGAAGGATAATGTAAACAAGTAAATTGTATTGTCTCTATAATTGTATTTATTTCTTGTGTATTTTGCTGCACAGTTGAACAATAGTACTGGGCTTTAGAGATAGGTGTAGTACATTAGTACATTAACTAGTACATTAACTACCTAATGTAGTTAATCTACATTAGGTAGATTAACAGCAAGGTATCAGGCTGGTTGTATATCTGAAATTTAAGAATACTGCTAGTAGGACACTAATTCAGCACATGATTAGAAGACAGCTCTGGAGCTGAGACAGAAAAATATTTTAAAAGTGGAGTTTTCTCTTTTCTATATTTTGTGAGCACTTAGTCCCTTGGGGTTATTTTACTAGCTTTAACAAGAGTGAACTTTTCTCCACTCTCTCAAATCAATAATAATTTAATTGGCATACTCTGTCATACAACCCTACAGCCCAAACTGGTCTAAGGAACATTTTTGATTTTAAGTGCTATTATCCCATCTAACTCTAGACTGGTTATTTTTCAAAAGTTCTAAGTAGAAGCTCCCAAGAATAAGAAGAAAAAGTAGTGTCTTCAGGCAGTGAGAAATATGTACAGGTACAAAGCAATACTCATTTAGAAAACAAACAGTACAGGAGAAATTCACCTTAATAAAGGGAAATGACCCTACTTTTTCTCTATGAAGTATGAGATTTTTCTAGATTATATATGCCTGATCTTCCTTCAAGTACATTTGCTAGAGGAGTTGTTCTTATGGCTGAGAGATGTTGATTTTCTCAATGTCTTTTTTTAAATGTTGAAACAACAGAACATAGCATTATTGATCACATTATTTTATGGTATTAGCCTTGAATAGACAGAGGCTGGATGCCTTCTTGGGCTACAGCAGACCTAAGGGCTGGATTTTTTTTGCAACTGAGGTCCCTTTTATAATGTAAAATTGAGATTAGAGAATTTTTATTATATAAAGAGCAAATGAACTACTGTAGAGGGCACGATGCTAACAGCTATTCAACACAGACTATCCACAGACATGATAGTAGAAAACAGACAAGTATTTGAGGTTCCTCTTTTCTGATCTAGTGAAGGAGCTCTGATCTCTGCCTGGTGCCTTCCTCCTGCTTTCTTTTTCTTCAATGACATTTCATCAGGAAGCTAGATTCTTATAGATTCTACAATGTCCTTGAAAAAAATAGCCCTGAATTGCTAGGAGTTTGGCAAGAAAGCTTAAAGGGGGTTGACATAACTGAAAATTTGCTTATGCACTCCCTGTCCTCCTTTCTGTGCAGCCATCCTCTCTTGGTTACTTTCTCCAATCATGGGCTGGCTGTAACACTTGGCATTGTCCCTCCTGGAGAGAACTGGAAGACTCATCTTCTTGGCATAGGTTTCTCACAATTCAAAACATTTAAAAATGAGTAACTTCACCTGTCTCTGCTCTATTACAGAAAGGGATGAAGAATCTCAGAGTTAACTCTAAGCATATCAAGGGGTGGGACTGTACCTCCCCACTGTGCGCAGCTCTTGTGGCAAGGGGAATAGGGTAAGTATGATAACAATCTTTTCCACTGGGCTTTGGAATAGTTCCTAAATAGTTTGTACAGTCAGTGGGAGATTTGGATATGTGAAGGTGGCCAAGTCTCAGAGAGATCCCAAAGCAAAAGCATTCTGCTTAGAAAGAAGTATACAAAGCAGCATATGGCCGACTAATTAAAATCAGTATTTTCCAAAGCTTAGAAAATGGGGCTTGAGTGCCAAAGTTGCAAATGCTTTTCTAATCTCATATCCAAATTTTACAGGTCATATATAAATGAATACTTTGTTAATCGTCAGTTTTGCTAAGAGATATTTTGTAAATTTTGCCTGTTTTTTTAAACATTGTTTCTAAAGAAGTGCCTACACATGCTAAAAACTGTTGAGGGCAATACTATAGTTATAAAAAAATGAAAGCACTTCTACCAAAAGAGAAATTATTTTTGGTAATTTAAAAACCTTAACATTAGGAAACCCCTACTCATTATATACTTGGAAATGTAAAATCAGTTTCTTCCCCTTTTTACGCCCCCCAGAATACTGAATAATTTCTACCCACTTTACAGTGGCAAAGACTGCAACTGTAGTGAATGCATCAGCTGCAGACTCATGGATAAAAACATTTTTCTCAGATTCTGTGCTTTTTAAGAAGTACAATGCACAGGTTTGAAAATCAAACAGATGACAAAGTGGGTGAGTTCTAGACTTCTTTTCACTCCAAGCTGTCATTATAGAGACAGAACTTGTAGTGCAGACTCAGCACTGACTGTGACTGTCCCAGGTGGCGCTGTCTTCCAGGGATCTATCTTCACCTGCAGAACGTGCTGTCTCTACCTTTTCAAAGTAAATTGATGGATGTCCTTAATAGGCTTCTCAAATACCAACTGCAATTCATCTCAAGGGTTTTTGGCAGCTGTGAGTATCCCCAGCCAACCAACTCTCCTCTCCTGTGTGCTGCTAGTCCTGTAATTGTATTCAACAGGAACAAAATTTTAAAAGTCAGTTTGCAATAGTGCAATTCTTCTTACAAGTAGGATGAAATTCAGGAAGAAGATGGGTAAGTGCAATGTTATTTAGATTTCTCCTTAGCCCTACTTTTGGCTTTTTTCTCTGGCCTTCTAATACTGGCATCTTACCTAGTTGAGAGGCATGTTGCCATCTGAACAGATGGGTATGAGTGTAGGTGGCTAGGAGGACATGTTTGCTCATCAAATGTGTTTGTCGAAAGCAGTATTACCAGCCAGATATATTGGATCAGCTGTTAAGCCTGGGCTTTTAAATCTATGTTTAAAACTGCCACTCTGATAAAAAATGCATTAAATCATAAAATAATTAAATGTTTACAACCCTTTGAAATGTGGCTTTTTTAGTTTGGGAGAGTCAGCATTTTTATTTCTTAAATGCCTGAGTTGCAATGGAGACACTATAAACAAGTTTCAGCTACAAAGTTTAAAAAAATCCTCTGAAACCACAGAACTGTACCTGTTGGGAGACATCTAGATGGTACTGAAACATTCCATGAGAGAAGGAACATTCCATGAAGGTACATTCCATGAGAGAAGTGACTGTTAGGAGTATGAAGCACATCATTAAATCCTATTACATTTTTACTTTTGTACCTTAGACTCAAGTACTTAGTACTAGTAGTAGAGTAATTTGTGGAACTATATGTAGCGAAATCTGAAATCTGCCTTAATTAGTGAAGTATAACAAGATGGGCATTAATCAGTTTTTAAACTGATTCCCCCCTTCCTGTTACAGAAAAATGTGTCAGAGAAGTAGAAGAGCTGTGTAGCTTTTTTAGACTGCACATACTTAATAATTAGCGGTAATGTTATGATTTTCTCATGTGAGATATTTCATCTGAATTTTTAATATGCTGTGCTGCATTAGATGATGTTAAACAGGGCAGTTGGCTAAGTGAATTAAATCTGTGTTGAAAGGTGTGGCTGCCTCATGGTTTCTGTCTCAGCTGTCTTTTCTAGTGCAGCTTTCCTAGTGCTTCAGGATAAACCAGTGGCTCACAGAGCTGGAAACCTACTGGAAGCACGCAGTTAAAAACATGAGGTAGCAGCATTCATGCATATCATGTAGTAGCTAGCATCTTCTCTTTCTTCTTCAGGTTGCATAATTTTTCCTGCTGTCTTTTCAAGGAAGAGCTGAAATGCTGGAAAGATGGGTAGACAGGGGATGTCTGAGCTGTCCTGAGCTGAACACTTTGTTTTTAGATTTAGATTCTATGATGAGGCTATGAATTAAACACAGTGATTCTCTACATCTCTTATGTTGTTCAATGTAGCAATAATCAGAATGTGGCCCCCTGAAATGCTATATCCATGCAACAAAAAGCTTGCAATGACAGAGCCTGCAATAAGGGCCTTTTAACCTGAGGAAAGTTACTACAGAAATAGTAGTAGGATCACAGCTGACCCTGTGATCTAATTTAGGTATAAACTTTAAACTGAGTCTTAGAAAATGTCATTTTTTTACAGATTATAGAAGTGATTTGAATGGTAAACCGAGGTCTACCCAACACAATAAACTGTGATATACAGTGCTGTAAATCAGTTCCTGAAGATTAAATTAGTCCAATTTTTTAATGAAACTTCAAGACCATGTCCTCAGAAGTGTGCAGCCTCTTGGCTTCCACTGTTTGGACAAGCCATATACTTCCTTTTCAGTGTGACACTCATTCTTTCTGAAGTCTCTTTGAGTCTACATGGCTAGGCACATGCTGAAACAACTTTGATGGATTGTGATTATGATTTTTCTTACAAGTCAATTACCTCAAGTGTAAAGCTTGGATAAAAATTAATGTGAAGCACCTGGGTACCTCTTGCAGCTCCAGGACATCATAATTGCCTAGATCAGTACTTCAGAGGAAATAGGAACCCACTGGAGCCTTCCTCTGAAACAGAAGGTGAATTAATAGACATAAATGAAACTTTTGTTTTGAAGCTGATTCAAATGTGTTTTGAGCAAAGACAACCATTTATTTTATGGAGACACACATAAGTAGATTCATTACAGATATTGTCTACTTCTTTAAAGGAAAATGGAATATTTGTCATTATTCCTGACCTGCATTATTTTTCTTCTATACTGGAGTATCTGAACTTTGATTTTCTGCAATTAGAAGTGCTAGCAGATATTTCTAGAATTTCCTTTCCAAATGGAGCAAAGGGTGAATAGCAAATGGGCAGACAGATTCTGTTTTTGTAAGCCAAGGGGCTTGTGTGTTTTGTGTCTGCTGGAAAAAGTCAAGGAGCTACACCAGAAAGTGCTTTGAGGCCTCTTTCTCCTTTGGCATGTACCTTGAAGTAAGTGTTGTTTTCCCCCTTTAAAGTTGCCTTCGACATTAAAAAACCTGCAACACCTCTGAATCACTAGGGATTCTTTGGGTCTCTGTTTCTTACTTTAAATACAGTGCCTTAAAAACACTGTGTGCTCTGCAGGCATTTACATTGCAGTTGGTAAGACTATAAATCTGTGCTATTGAAGATATAACAGTTGTGAACCACTGATTATCTCCTGCATGATTTTATGCCATGAAGATCATGTTAGGAAAAGGTGAGAGAAAAACTATTGCTGGAACCACTCTCTTTTATAAAATGTTTAATTGCCTGTGTCCCAGAGCTCCAAGGTCCAGCTCTGGTTTGTCTCAGATGCACAACCTTGTTCACACTGCTGAGGAAGACTTAAGAGAAATTCTGTTGAAAGGTAAGAAGGATAAAATTATAGCCAGTAGTAGGAGAGTCGAGACCAGATTACCAAGTAGCTCACAGATTCAGGAGCATAAAAAGCGATAAAGAAAGACAAAACCCAAAAAAGAACAAGTGGTCAAGGAGGAAAGGAGGCTAGCCAGGATCATTTGGTAATTGGTTCAAGTCACTGGTGTTGATGGAGCAGCTGGGTAATGGCAGCTTGGCACTGCAGAGGAGCCAATCCTGGGGCTTTGCAGGCTGACCTGACCTTACTGGACCAGTGCCCATCTGGTCAGCAAAGACCTTGAGGGCCTTCATTGGGCTGGGACCCAACTAGTGTCTGGCCTTGTAGCTCACCTGTCCCAGCTGCCTTTTGTGTGACTTAACCAACAAGCCACCACTGCTTGCTATTCAACACCGTATATCCTGCTCTCAGAGTCTTTGCATCTGCTGCTGTGTGAATTGACACAGGCTGGCAACCACAAAACCACAGCTGAAATGAGAAGATTAAATTTATTTTATTGCCTCACTAACCTTCCTAGGATCCTTAATCAACACCTGAGTGGAGACACACAAGTGGGAATGCTGGCACCGTCAGGCTTACTCCATCCTGGTGATTGGTGAGCCTGCTGTTTGCACCCATTTGACAAGGGCCCATGCAGCCCACGCTGTGATCTCCCTTGTGCTCTTTTGTGATCTATGAGCTTTGATATTCTCTCTCCCAAGACTGGGAGCTCAAGCAGGTCAGTGAGAGTGCCTCCAACTCTCTGTAAACACCTCTGTTATCTCTATACAGAGATCCTACTCCTCAAAGCAGTCAGAGGATGAACAGCAAAAGGCACAATATATGTGGTTTTCCACGCCATTTTTCTCCAGGCCTTGGCATTCCCAGCTGCAAGGTTACTTGAATGAATCTACTATCCTCTTTGCCATTCTTCTGCTTTTAACACTTTCCTCCCCACAGCCACTGAAGGTGCCCAAACATGCCAGCCCAGAAGAAGGACTGGGACAAAGAGCCTTCTTATTTAACCCGGGGAAAAGAGAAATTAAAGAAGGTGCTGAGCTGGTGTCAGTGTGCCCTAGGAGCTCTGTCAGAGTGCTCCTGACAGTTGTGCTGGTCTCTTCCTTTTATGCGCTTCCTTCTATTCCTGGTGTCTGTTGTGTGAGAAGGGACCAAGGTGGCTTAAGTGCCACTTTCTGAGAGGTTATCCACAGGTTCAGATCCTGATTAGGGCAGATGTGTCCTGCCTGCTGGAAAGAGTGGCTCCAGCTCTGCTGAGAGAAAAGTGACTGAGGCACATGCCCTTCTCCCCAGTGTTTCACTCCCTGTGATGCCATACAGGGCAGGTAGAGGCTGGGAGTACTGGTGTCCTCAGCCTCCTTTGGAGAGTCTGAGCTTCTGGGGACCACTGGTATCACTAATTGTGCACTTCAGGGGCATACCCATTTTCTCCCCATCATTTTCACCCTCTGAAGAATGAATAATTTCTTTTTCTACTGTAAAATGAAAACTTCTAGTTTTTAAGCACAGATTTTTCCGCACAAATTTCATCTCTTTCAGTGGAAAAACCCCTTTATCCACATTTTCTCTCGAAAAGGTGACACCTAAAGTAAAAAAATACCACAGTGTGTGCTGTAGATTCTGAGATGAAAAATTTATATAAGAAAGCTGCAAAACTCATAAGTATTGTTTTGGTTCCACTGAACTGCTCAGAAACATTCAGCCTTAGTAGTGATGTAATGTGCAATTTAAAAATATAACGAAAGTGATAAAGTAGAGGGAGGGTCATAACCTTGTATTGGTATTGCTTATGAAAAAATTATCAGTTGTATTGACTTTGTATGGACTACTGACTTTATCTGTAGCCAGTGCATTCTTTTATTTTATGTATTTTCATTATGATTGCAGAGTGGAAACTAACCTCCAGAATTCAGGGGGAAATGACTGCTCAAATGCTTTGGTGAATCATTCTAAGCCTCATTCAAACAGGGATGCAGCTAAATGAATGTAGATATTCTGAGTCTGTTTAGAAATCCCTGACATACTGGTAAATGAAAATGACTGTCTCATTCTCTTTCATGAATGAAATTATTCAGAATAGCTAAGGGGAAATGTTATTGTGTGAATCAATTCAACACTTATTGATTAATCCTGCCTCTGGTGTTGGAAGTTTTCCCCTTTCATGCTAGAATATACAAAAATCTCAATAAATTCGAAGACATTCTTTTACTGGTACAGTTTGAATCAGTCTCTAAGTATTTGGAACACGGGACCACATTTTTGCTTAAGACAAGATTTTGGTGGTCACCTTGTAAAAGTGATTACTGTGTCTCAATGCAGGAAAATGGAATTTCTTGGAATAAGAAAGACCAGCCTGTAGCCAGCTCTGAGATCCGCTGTCTCGTGATAGCTTTGGCTTTCAGCAGCCATGGTTTCACATCATCACTTGATTTCTCCTTAAGTCTTGGCCAATCAGGTGATGGAAATGTGGGCTAGTTTCAGTGCGGAGTATCAACAGGCATCAGGACACCTCACCTTTCTCCCAGCTTAGTGCTTTTTTCAGTCTATAAACCATGAAGCAACTGATGTTCCTGCAAAATCTCATCTTTGTGTTGGGACATAAGGGAAAGACAACTTTAAGCCTGCCTCTGAGATAGAAAGAAGGAGCTTTAAATCAATAGTGGACACATCTAGCCTACAAAGCAATCCTTTCTCCCAGTTATCCACCATATACTTTGGGGACAATATCTCTTTCCCTATTCATGGACCCTTTGAGATGGCAGGAGGGGACAGCATTTGCCCTTTAGAAAAAAATTAGTTTTTGTCTGATAGCAGCATTTCTCCACCTCCTGCATATGCAATTGAGAGTATCACTTATCAATTATCATCACCATTGGAAATATGTGCACCCCATTGCAGCTTAGATGATGCCAGAATGAAACTTGCCTTTCCTTCTCTGCAGTAGCACATTTACCCTTGCCTTTTCATTGGAAAACATTAATGCATGGCAAGACTTGGACTCTGCACCGAAATAATTCCAAAGCTTTGGTGAATATTAGGATTAATTTCATAGCTGTATCCTGTCCCTATAGATAGCACAAAAGCCAAGCATCTTCAGGCTTTGAAACAGTTCTGTTTAATAAGTCATTCTGAACAGATAATGCATTTAGCAGAAAACTTAGCTTCAGATCAATACCAAGCATTTACATCTGATTTTTGAATTTCNCCAGATTACCAAGTAGCTCACAGATTCAGGAGCATAAAAAGCGATAAAGAAAGACAAAACCCAAAAAAGAACAAGTGGTCAAGGAGGAAAGGAGGCTAGCCAGGATCATTTGGTAATTGGTTCAAGTCACTGGTGTTGATGGAGCAGCTGGGTAATGGCAGCTTGGCACTGCAGAGGAGCCAATCCTGGGGCTTTGCAGGCTGACCTGACCTTACTGGACCAGTGCCCATCTGGTCAGCAAAGACCTTGAGGGCCTTCATTGGGCTGGGACCCAACTAGTGTCTGGCCTTGTAGCTCACCTGTCCCAGCTGCCTTTTGTGTGACTTAACCAACAAGCCACCACTGCTTGCTATTCAACACCGTATATCCTGCTCTCAGAGTCTTTGCATCTGCTGCTGTGTGAATTGACACAGGCTGGCAACCACAAAACCACAGCTGAAATGAGAAGATTAAATTTATTTTATTGCCTCACTAACCTTCCTAGGATCCTTAATCAACACCTGAGTGGAGACACACAAGTGGGAATGCTGGCACCGTCAGGCTTACTCCATCCTGGTGATTGGTGAGCCTGCTGTTTGCACCCATTTGACAAGGGCCCATGCAGCCCACGCTGTGATCTCCCTTGTGCTCTTTTGTGATCTATGAGCTTTGATATTCTCTCTCCCAAGACTGGGAGCTCAAGCAGGTCAGTGAGAGTGCCTCCAACTCTCTGTAAACACCTCTGTTATCTCTATACAGAGATCCTACTCCTCAAAGCAGTCAGAGGATGAACAGCAAAAGGCACAATATATGTGGTTTTCCACGCCATTTTTCTCCAGGCCTTGGCATTCCCAGCTGCAAGGTTACTTGAATGAATCTACTATCCTCTTTGCCATTCTTCTGCTTTTAACACTTTCCTCCCCACAGCCACTGAAGGTGCCCAAACATGCCAGCCCAGAAGAAGGACTGGGACAAAGAGCCTTCTTATTTAACCCGGGGAAAAGAGAAATTAAAGAAGGTGCTGAGCTGGTGTCAGTGTGCCCTAGGAGCTCTGTCAGAGTGCTCCTGACAGTTGTGCTGGTCTCTTCCTTTTATGCGCTTCCTTCTATTCCTGGTGTCTGTTGTGTGAGAAGGGACCAAGGTGGCTTAAGTGCCACTTTCTGAGAGGTTATCCACAGGTTCAGATCCTGATTAGGGCAGATGTGTCCTGCCTGCTGGAAAGAGTGGCTCCAGCTCTGCTGAGAGAAAAGTGACTGAGGCACATGCCCTTCTCCCCAGTGTTTCACTCCCTGTGATGCCATACAGGGCAGGTAGAGGCTGGGAGTACTGGTGTCCTCAGCCTCCTTTGGAGAGTCTGAGCTTCTGGGGACCACTGGTATCACTAATTGTGCACTTCAGGGGCATACCCATTTTCTCCCCATCATTTTCACCCTCTGAAGAATGAATAATTTCTTTTTCTACTGTAAAATGAAAACTTCTAGTTTTTAAGCACAGATTTTTCCGCACAAATTTCATCTCTTTCAGTGGAAAAACCCCTTTATCCACATTTTCTCTCGAAAAGGTGACACCTAAAGTAAAAAAATACCACAGTGTGTGCTGTAGATTCTGAGATGAAAAATTTATATAAGAAAGCTGCAAAACTCATAAGTATTGTTTTGGTTCCACTGAACTGCTCAGAAACATTCAGCCTTAGTAGTGATGTAATGTGCAATTTAAAAATATAACGAAAGTGATAAAGTAGAGGGAGGGTCATAACCTTGTATTAGTATTGCTTATGAAAAAATTATCAGTTGTATTGACTTTGTATGGACTACTGACTTTATCTGTAGCCAGTGCATTCTTTTATTTTATGTATTTTCATTATGATTGCAGAGTGGAAACTAACCTCCAGAATTCAGGGGGAAATGACTGCTCAAATGCTTTGGTGAATCATTCTAAGCCTCATTCAAACAGGGATGCAGCTAAATGAATGTAGATATTCTGAGTCTGTTTAGAAATCCCTGACATACTGGTAAATGAAAATGACTGTCTCATTCTCTTTCATGAATGAAATTATTCAGAATAGCTAAGGGGAAATGTTATTGTGTGAATCAATTCAACACTTATTGATTAATCCTGCCTCTGGTGTTGGAAGTTTTCCCCTTTCATGCTAGAATATACAAAAATCTCAATAAATTCGAAGACATTCTTTTACTGGTACAGTTTGAATCAGTCTCTAAGTATTTGGAACACGGGACCACATTTTTGCTTAAGACAAGATTTTGGTGGTCACCTTGTAAAAGTGATTACTGTGTCTCAATGCAGGAAAATGGAATTTCTTGGAATAAGAAAGACCAGCCTGTAGCCAGCTCTGAGATCCGCTGTCTCGTGATAGCTTTGGCTTTCAGCAGCCATGGTTTCACATCATCACTTGATTTCTCCTTAAGTCTTGGCCAATCAGGTGATGGAAATGTGGGCTAGTTTCAGTGCGGAGTATCAACAGGCATCAGGACACCTCACCTTTCTCCCAGCTTAGTGCTTTTTTCAGTCTATAAACCATGAAGCAACTGATGTTCCTGCAAAATCTCATCTTTGTGTTGGGACATAAGGGAAAGACAACTTTAAGCCTGCCTCTGAGATAGAAAGAAGGAGCTTTAAATCAATAGTGGACACATCTAGCCTACAAAGCAATCCTTTCTCCCAGTTATCCACCATATACTTTGGGGACAATATCTCTTTCCCTATTCATGGACCCTTTGAGATGGCAGGAGGGGACAGCATTTGCCCTTTAGAAAAAAATTAGTTTTTGTCTGATAGCAGCATTTCTCCACCTCCTGCATATGCAATTGAGAGTATCACTTATCAATTATCATCACCATTGGAAATATGTGCACCCCATTGCAGCTTAGATGATGCCAGAATGAAACTTGCCTTTCCTTCTCTGCAGTAGCACATTTACCCTTGCCTTTTCATTGGAAAACATTAATGCATGGCAAGACTTGGACTCTGCACCGAAATAATTCCAAAGCTTTGGTGAATATTAGGATTAATTTCATAGCTGTATCCTGTCCCTATAGATAGCACAAAAGCCAAGCATCTTCAGGCTTTGAAACAGTTCTGTTTAATAAGTCATTCTGAACAGATAATGCATTTAGCAGAAAACTTAGCTTCAGATCAATACCAAGCATTTACATCTGATTTTTGAATTTCACCAGTAGCTCCAGAACTTTTTCCTCTCTGTGATGCTCTGTGTCCAACACTCACAAGTAACCTCAAAACACCAAAATTGTATTTTTCAGCACTTTTGTTTTACATATTGAGGGGATTCTTTTGAATTAAGAAATAGTATCTAAAAGTAGACTTTTGGTTAATAGGAACTAATTTTATTTCAGTTTTTATGGTGGATGTTACTTTATTGCTGAAATGTTTGAGTTGGCTTGTTGGTGAAAGCTTCCACAGTACTGGCTTAAATTTAATATGAATCTGAAACATATAATTTCATCTTTCAATAGTTCAGAATATATTTGTATTTATATATATTAGAATATATTTTCATTTATATTTATATATACATTCTGTTTNACAACCCCCAAAAAAATCTCCAAATAAAATATACCCATTTAGCATTTTAGAAGAACCTAAGTTGTTTTCCTGAGGGTAATGTGTTGTTGTCTGGTACCCACCACAAGTAGATGAACAGCAGCAGAAGTGCCTCTGGATTTATTAGTTTGACAGCTCCTGTAAAACTACCACAGAATTGCTGGAGAAACCTATTATGCTCTCTGTGATCTTTGCACAGTAAAGCTGAAGAAATGGGAGTTAATCCTATTGACCCCAAGGTTCTCCTCCTTGCATTTGGAAATGCTCCAGGTTCTCTAATACTTAATTTGGTTCAAAAGCAGATTACAAAGGTTTTTTACTATTACTGCCATACTGAATAAAAATGAAGGTGGTTGCATTAGTGCATTTGATGTTGGTTGGGAAAACTTTCTGGAACTTGTTCTTAAGCCTTGATTTTTAGATTAGAGGGGATCTTGTTTCAGCAAAGGCATTTGAATGCTTTTTTCTTTCCTAAATCTGAGGAGGCGATGCTGTCTTGTTTACCATAACAACTCAACTCAGAAATTTTCTAGTTTTTCAGTGTGTATCTAGAAATAGTTAATACTTGGCAGTTTGCAAGATTTGTTACAGTGTCAAGTTTTCCACATTTTCTCTCTTTAAAATATTAAAATGAAAAATTTATTTTCCATTTTCATTTAATTAGCTGGGTGTTTTTTTTTTAACCTGTAAAAAAGAATGCAGTACTTATCTAGTCATTATTTCAGAGGGGGCTGGTAGATACTTGTAATTTTAGCATCTTGTTTCAAATTTTGTAGTCTGTCAAACATCTGCAATATGGTGCTGAATCTTTCTATGAAAAATCTCTGTATCCAACTCGATTTCCCTTTTGGATGCTTTAGCCAAGATAGCAAAGTTATTTCCAAGAACAACATAAAGAGAAAATACCAGGGACCCTTCCTTAAATTCTGTAGACCCCCCATGGTATTAGATTAGGCAATACATATTTGGTTTGAAGTTAGCCTTTGGGTTAGCCATGTGAAAATCCTCCCAAATGTGGCCAAGACACAAGCTTTCAGATCTTTCAGGACTAATATGAAGCAGAATAAAGTGAACTTGAGAAACACTAGTCGTTGTCTGCCAGACTGTTTTCCCTTTCTGAGCTCTGAAATCAGGCATTCCACTCCTCATGCTCTCCATTTGTGTCTCACATAACTGAGATATGGTTTTTTGGAGTGAATGGTGTTGGTTGATATTCTTTGGTATAAACTATGGATAGGCTCTCCCTTTCTTCCCTTCCTGTCTAGACTTATGAATTATTGTTGGTTCTGAGGCTGACAGATAAAGCACAGTCTCCATCCCCTTATCCTTTCTTTACCCCCTTGCAGTGAGAACCTGCAGAGTGTCCACCTGGAGGAAACATTCTCTTGATATCTGGTAGAAAGACAGGAAAAAATTTTTCATGGAGTGTTCACTTCAAGCACTGTGCATCAAAAGACATCTTGAAAGACAGGCTGAAGATTCAAGATCTGTCTTCAGCAGATGTCTTCTAGCAGGGAAAAGTCACCTTTTTCATTATGGAAGAAGTCACAAAAACATGCTGTCAAAAAGTCTCCAGAGAAGTTAATTTTCTCTTGTCCAAAACCTGTGAAGCAATAACTGTATTATCCAAACAAAAATAAAAAGTTCCCAATTTACAAAGAAAGAAAAAAAAAGAAGAAGAAAAAAACCCCTCAAACCCCTAATATGTTAGCTTAAAAAAAGTTTAACCATACCGTACCTATTTGATGCCCTGGGTAGCTAGGAGAAGGATAGTTTGGTCTGTCCAAATGTGATAGAAATTTGTCAGGTTGTCAGCTATTTGGCAACCTAGAATTATGTAGTTTAACCCAGGGTTAACTCAGCCAACCTAGGACATTCAAAGAAATCAGATAAGAACTGTTCAATTGAAATTTGAGCCTGTATAGGTTGTTATTTTAAAGGTCTTCTCAGTACAATATATTTTTATGATTTCTTTCCTGTAAATGGATCCAAACTCCACCTATAACTTTAGATCTCTACCTGTTTTGTGTCTCAAGACAAAGTTGTTTTGTCAATTACATCAATCCAATGCTTGTTCCCATCTGTCTCAGAGGTTTCTTTCAATTAGGCTATAGCATCAGTTTTCACATCCCCTGGTTACAGAACCGGAACCATCATCCTATCCCTAGGCTTTGTTTAGAAATATATTAGCCCCGTGAGACCTAACTTTAACCTAAATCAAACCAATATGTATCTTCATGTCAATTCTGGATACCTATTAAAAATTGAATTGCTTCTGTATTTTTTGATTTTTTGAAGCCACCCTAAAGCTTAAAAGAAAATCATGATTCAAATGAGTTCAGGAAATCCATTAAAGACTGATGTCTTGTCCTTGTCTGAAGTTCATTTGTAAACCAAATTTGAAAACAACCCCCCCCCATCCAAAACAACCCCCTCAGAATTTTCTGTCTGTTTAACTTTTAAGTGTAAATAACTCTTTAGCTGAAGTTCTGTAGTTTGGCAGAGTTTAGGGCTATTGAAAGTTGACTTAAAAGATAAGGGAATGAAATGTACTTTTAGCCCTGTGCTTAATATGACATCTGTTTTAGCTCAGCCTAAAGGTCTCTTCTCAATGAAATTGAAGACTTTCTACCTTTTGTACCTGATACCTATGAGAATTGCTCAAGCTGTACCTGCTTAAGCTTTATCCTGAAGTATTATTTTTTGTTGAAAATGCAATTTAAGAAGATTATCGATAATTCTGAATCCTAATGCTAAGCTTTACTATAAAGCAAGATCTGTTTTATGTGAGGATCCAGACTAGTCATCAGTCTTACTGCTAACAAAATGGTTCAATTCACAGTGCTCTCACCTCTACCGGAGGGGCTGCTCTTTATGAAATTCTGAGGGTTAACCCCGGTAGGCAACAGCCTCACACAACTATTTACACTCCCTCCTTCTCCCACAGATGGGAGAAAATCTGAAGGCTAAAACTAAGGAAACTCATGGGTTGAGACAAAGGCAGTTTAATAGGTACAGCAAAAGCTACTAATGCAACCAAAACAAGGGATTAATTCACCACTCTCCATAGGCAGGCAGGGGTTCAGCCATCCTGAGGAAAGCAGGGCTATCTCACACATAACACTGATTGGAGAAGACAAATGCCTTAACTTCAAACTTTTTTCTTCCTTCTTCCTGCAGTTTTTCTTGTTCAGCATGATGGGATATACCTCTGATCACCTGGGGCCAACTATCCCAGCTGTGCTCTCTCCCAACTGCTTGTGCACTCCCAGCCTCCTCACTAGTGGCCTGAGAGGCAGAAAACTACTTGACATTTAAGTGCTGCTCAGCAGTAGCTAAAGCATCAATGTGTTATCAACCCTGTTTTTGGCATAAAATCCAAAACAAAGAGCCATATATGCTATGAAGACAATGAATTCCATCTCAGCCAAAACCAGCAGACAAGTTTAATATTAGTGTCCACGTGCATTTATGTGACTGAAGCATAATAAACATCGGTCAGCCTTTTCTTGGCAGTAAAATGTTATCACCTCTGTTCAAATTGGCTCTTTCAAAACAAGCTGCACTGAGGAAACTCCAATAAATGCTTTGTTCGTCCACACTTAGCCTGAAGCTAGCTCAACCAGGCCTAGCCTGAATGGTAGCCTGATTTACCAGCTGTGTGTCTCTGCACTAGTTAGATCGTCTCGTAGGGTTTAGCTTCTGATTTTCTTCAGTAACTTTTTTAGTTCCACAGGACTTCTGGGATTAATCAGAAGAATAAAACCTCTACATTCAGCCAGTTTTTCTGTCACGAAGACCAATGCTCTCATTGATCCAAACTGTAAACCAAGATTTAATAATACAATGCAGTCTTTCCCCCCGTACAAATGGAAAAATCTCAGATAGACACAGACATAATTTTTCTTTCTGAAATATTCCATGGTAATCTTCACTCTTCGCAGATCTAAGTTACTGATCAAGAAATCAGACCCATGTCTGAAAGAGCAATAAGTCTCTTATTATCTTCCCTTATATTGCAATAAAAGACCTTCAAAGATCAATCAATAAACACAAATCTCTCAGCTTCTGCTTTGTCAACATGTAATCTCAGCATAGTGCTGAATTTTTTTCAAAGGCCATGTAACTGCACCTGGTTTGGAAAATAATTTCTCTTTCTATCAGCCAGCATTATGTCTGTAAACTTTAATTGACCCCCCACTAAATTCAAATAATTAGAGCTGAATTAGAAAGACAGTCTTACTCTGGTTTAAAATTTAGACCAAAATTAAGGTTAATCAACTATATTTAAATTAATACTAGCAATAGTGCATCAGCTCCTGCTGTCACCATTCTTCATCTCCCTTTTCCTGCTTTTATAGAATAATCACTAATACACCTGTGAGCTACTTTGCTTGAATATTCTGCCTAACCATAATCATAAACTGGACAAACTTATTTCCCTGGTACTGAAAATTATATGATGTGCTGTCATCATAGTTGAAGATTTTTGCAGATGTTTGGACTAGACTTTAAAAACCTGAATTCTAATGCTCTTAAATGTATCTTTGATCAGTAGGACAATTAATGCTGTATTAATGTAAGTAAGGTCCCTGATATCTTCTGTTTAGTCTTTCAGGAACTGGAAGCCTTGCAGGAGGTGTGAGAAATAGAATTTGTTTAAATGGTACATCGAATTCTCATTCCGACCATATACTGACACAGCTGGTGTGTGAGCCTACCAGGGGCAGTGCCCTGCTACACCTGATGTTAATGAACTGATAAGGGCTGGTGGGAAGGTGACCAGAGGCTGCCTTGGGCACAGCCAATATGGAATGATAAAGATTTGACTCTTGGTGAAGAATGGAAGGAGATCAACAAAACCTCTACCTTGCCCCTCTATTCTTAGCAGTGTCAAGGCTGCGCCCTCAAGTCCTGCATCCAACTATGGTCCCCTCACAAAAAGAAAGACATTGAGGTGCTGGAATGTGTCCAGAGAAGGGCAATGAATCTGGGAAGGGTCTAGAGAGTGAGTCATAAGATGATCAGCTGAGGGAACTGGGGTTCTTTAGCCTGGAGAAAAGGAGGCTGAGACCTTATCACTCTCTACAACTGCCTGAAAGGAGGTTGTGGCCAGTTGGGGGTTAGCCTCTTGTCCCAGACAACTACCAACAGAAGGAGAGGAAATGGCCTCAAGCTGGCACAGATGACATTCGTGTTGGACAGCAGGAAGAATTACTTCACTGAAATTATTGGAACAATAATTTTGGTCAAATATTGGAACAGGTTTCCCAGGGAGGTGGTGGAGTCACTGTCCCTGGAAGTGGTCAAGAAATTACTGGATGTGGCACTTTAGTGGTATGATTTAGGTGATGTGGTGGTGATCAGTCAAAGGTTAGACTCTATGGTATTGGAGGCCTTTTCCAACCTTAATGATTCTGTGATTCTATTCCAAGCAGCCAAACTGAAAGATGTGCCTTCCTACTTGAGGCAGTCCTCATTTCACCCTGGAACCATCTGCAGAACTAATTAGCCAACAGAGCCCAGGAACCTTCACCCTAGGATTCTGACCTTGGACTTTGATGTTTATATTAAATATAGTTAAGATATCTACACACACAGCAGGACAAATACCTGCATGTTACCGTTAGCTCTTTTTTTATTACAGTAAGATTCTTAGAATAGATCATAAAATTAATTCTTCAATCTAAATTTTCCCAAATCCTAACCCTATTTCTAAGACTAACCTGGATATAAAACATAAAATAGCATATCATAAGAAACATTATTCACCTTTTGTAGGTTCATCAGTTAAAACAGCACTTCCATTTGTGGTCCTAATCTGATTGCAATTCTAAACTGAGTTTTAGTTTGTAACACCAGGAGAAACAGTAACAGATTTCAGTTCTCCTTCGTGTAGAAAATTATTTGGAAACAGCAAAACATAGCTCTGCAACTCACACTCTTTTGTTCCTTAAGTTTTATCCTGACTTTTAACTAAAAAAAGAAGTATAACTTCAGAGCACACTTTATTATTACTAGTCCCTAATCCAGGGGCCCTCCAGGCCTTTCAAAATCCCAGAGGAGTAACAATTTTTCAGTTTATGATCTTTCAGTCTCGTGCTAAACCCCAGCCTTAGACACTGACTAGGCAAACTGGACTGTCAACAGTAGTTAGTCTCTACAGATTTCAGCCCTCTTTGCTTGGAATCTTGGGGATTCGACATTAAATCACCTGTAGAATGTGCCATTACAGTTGCTCTTATCCAAGTCTCAGTCTCAGAACTGACCTTTATGATGGACTGGTGAAGCCAGCTTGTTTAAATTGGCACCTTAACATGCAATCTATTCAGAGGCCAGGGCTCATGTTGCCTTTCATCCAATCTATAAAGACTAGGCTAGCATTTATCCCTGTTTCATCCCTACAGGTTTTCCAAGATCCATGAAAACTTTCAGACCATCATACTGAAGACCTAACCAAAATTTTAATTTTAGCAGTGCTCTTAGTCATTCATCAGATATTTTACTTAGCTATGTAATCCTTTCTTTCTTAATTGCTATATGTAGGCAACTTTTGCAGTGTGCATGGTAAGCAGGAAACATCTTTGAGAAATTACTGGTTGGGTAATGTGCACAATAGATACCTAACATGAGTAAACTACTAGTGGTAAGCTCATGATCCTGGTATTTCCCAAGCCTTTACTAACCAGTGCAAATGCTGGCATCCCTCATACCTTACAATTGGCTGATCCTCACTCTTTTTGAGTTTGCATCTTTAGATTCTCTTTTTTTTCTTTAAGGTTTTATACCTTTTAGGCCAGTAGTTTTATTTTCTCCCCTGAACTCCTAATCTGCCAACTATTACCATTTGAGCAATTATATTTGTCTTTTTTCCCTTACCTTGCTGGACTTCACTGCGTACTCTCTCACTTTAGAAGACTTTTCTCAGTAAAACTGAGCCAAGGTCACAGTGCACTGATGTTCCTAGATAAACATTGGATTACAGACATTGAAGTCCTGTTGCAGCAGAAGGTCAGCAAGATCTTTGAGTGTGCCATGAGGAGTCAGCGTTCTTGTGGGAGCCCTGTCGAACGTGTCAGTACATATAACTCCTTGATGTGACTGCAAAACAGTAGTTCTAACCCTAAAATGAGACCAACAGTGTCTCAGACAAAAGAATCAGAGAACTTGTTGGCATCTGCTCTTATTGAAAGCTGCAAACATTTCAGGCTTCACCAACAGTTTTGCTTTCTTATATATTATGCTTTCTTATATATTACTGACAGCTCTAAACATAATGATAAATCAGGAATTCTTCCCACTTTTGTACCAATGTTATATCATTAGTCCTGTTCACATTATTTTTCATCTTAAATATGTATTAGCTATCAGTTAAAAAGATCTTCAGCCTGCATTTTCTCAAATTTTAATGCTAATCCCAGCTATCAGAGAACAGACTGACCTTCAGGATAAGATACCTGAACCAGCTGGGACCAGGTCTTGACTTGCTCTTTGAACCCAGGTATTATATTTCTTTAACTTATCTGAGTGCTAATTCTACCCCACACTGATACCTCACCTGGGAGTGGATCAGGTTAACTCATTTGACAGTTAGTACTGGCATATCAAGGCTTGGTCCTGTAGATGTCAGCTGTAAAAACAGTAGTTCAGCTCATTTTGCAAATCCTAACTCTTACCATAAGTGTAATTGTAACTCGGTTTGCATTTCAGAGCATGTTTTGAAATTAGATATAAAGGTAAAACATATGCTGTGAGAGCTTATAAGACAGGTGATTCACTTAAGGATTGGACCAAGCAATGATGAAGCACACGTGAATGTGGAAGGTTTTCAGATGACCTCCAGAGGTCCCTACCAACCCTAACAATTCTCTGATTCTGTATTACAGGTGTCACAAAAATCAAAGTGGGCAATGCTGGTGTGTGGGATAATGAACCTCTGTCACCACTGTGACCTTTTCTGTTACCAGATGATGCTACCTGATTAGACAACTGTTTAATCCAGTTTAATCTAGTAGAGAGGTTTTAAAAAAAATCCTACAATTCTCTTGTCTAGATAAAAACTTCATTATGCAAATTTGGCTTTCTAAATTTGGAAACTGATAGTAGTGGGAGTACCGGAGTCTTTCGTTTGTTTGGATTTTTTGTTTTATTTTTGTTGTTGTTGTTTTAATATTTAAAAGACAAAAAAAGCCTTGGCTATTTACAAAAATAAAATCAATATAAAGTAAAATGGAAATAACTATAAATAATTTCTTAACTCCTGAATAAGAGACTTGACATACAAGAACACTCAGAGAATAATGTTTCCTAACCTCTAGTTTTCAGCAATTCTATGGACTGTGATCAGTATGGGCTGCTGAAAAGTATTTCTGTCCCAAGATACATTTCTGGGACATGTGACAGTCTCATGACTGCTAAATTTAATGCAGCATTTTTTTCAAGGGAAAGTCAAAGTCTTTTTGCTTTCCTCCAAACTAAATATTCTGAAATATTTTTGTTTTGTAGTCAGTATTTCAACTTTGTCTTTACTAATATATAGTGATATCAACATTGACTAAACTAATAGCACACATTATCAGCAAAATGGCCAATAAACAAGGAATTGATAGGTTATTTCTTCAAGAAGCTGAACTGATGAGAGTCAAGTATAATTATGGTACAATCTTATTTATATACAAGGAAGGAGATTAATTTCTACCTCCTAAGCCCAGAAGTCACAAATAATACAAGCTAGTTTTCTTGTTCAGAAATACAGGTATGGCTTGTAGCAATCTCTGCTGCTTTCTTGCTGCTTTCTTTCTCTCAGACTACTGATACTCAGGATCTGTGTAGAAGCTCTGTGTAAGAAAAACAGCTCTTGTCTCCCTGCTTTCAGACAGCACAAGTACTCCTAACACAGCATAATCTATTTGGTAAATCAGTTGTGAAATAAGGACTGGCAGACTGTTGCTCCAAAGTTCTTTGAAAAGGGAACCAGCTTTAAACCTGGAATCTGCGCCAGAGTGTTGCCTTAGCATGATACAAAATAGATTATATTATAGACAATTAATAGATTATAGATTATATTAGAGATAATTAATTATAGATTACAAATATACAAATTAAAAAATAAATAAGCAGTAATGTTCTTAAATAATTATTGTAGAACAAGATGAGTAAATAGGAAAAAGCAAGACATTGGAAAATTGGGAAAGGTGCAATATAGTCATCAGAGGAAGACCCCTGTACTAAATGACAAGTGTGTAGGGCCTGGTAGTGGCTTTCTGTGAGTAGGCAGATGTTTATATATTTTGTGTATAATTGCACTATGTAAACCGGGCTATTTGCTCAGATTTTTTTTTTAATACTGTCCTTTTTTTAATGGTTGAATAAAACCTAAAAAAATATAATAAGCACAACACATGGACATTTACCTAGCTTCCTTGTTCATCATCAGCCACCAAGATCTCACTTTTTTCCTGTCCATGAACATATCAAACTTGTAATTTCTTGAGCAACTCGCATGGTAACAGAAATAAAACTAAGAAGAAAGTTCAGTGAAATAAGGTGTTTATTGGGAAGCTCCTACTTGCCTGTATGAAGTTTAGAATCCCAGAGGTTTATTTAAAGTCTTGTAGGCCTTCACACATGGTGTATTTAGAGACATATATATATATATATCTAAAAATACCTATTGGATTGGTAAGTCATTGCCTCGAAATATAAAAAAAATTGAAAAAGGTCAAATTCACCCTGCCAAAAAGAAATAGCCTAAATAAACACATGTATGATTTTATTAAAATTTCTTAATTTTGGGATTGAGAAATCGTGAATTCAGATGTAGTCAACTGAATCCTAAAAATGGGATACTTAAGCTGCCAAGTTTGGTATTTACTGAATAAGTCAAATTTCCACCAGTGCAAAAGAAGTTATCTTTATGTTAAGTCTGGCACACTAAACAAAATAGTAATAAATTGAAGGTTACAACTCCTTTTAGATTAACTGAAACCAAAATATGAGAAAACTTCCACTTCTTCCTATTACAGACTAGGGTAATAAATATTCCTTGTTGACTCTTTATTTTTCACCAGTTCCTGTTCAAGATTTGTGATTACTGAAATGATATTATAGAGAGTATGGATAAGATGATCATATATTTTTCAGCCTTTTCTGTAGATCTGGGTGGGTATTTTCCATGATGTTTTTTTGAAGCACCTTCAAGCAAGGTTATCTCTATCACAGTCATGAGGAGAGGTTATCAGAACCTGCAGGGTTTCTGGGAGAGCACAGGCTCATAAGGTGAACTGGAAAGAGCATGACAAAAGGTTCAATGTGTGCGTGTGTGTGTGGGGGGGTTTGTTTGGTTGGTTGTTGTTTTGCTTTTGTTTTGGGTTTAAGTTGAATTAACACTAATATTTTATTGTCTGGAACTTTCTAACTTTGAGAATTGGCATTTCTGCTGATAACCAGGAAAAAGACAAGTGGTAGCTGAAAGTGCTTTTGAAGAGAGCTCTTCCTTGATCTTCCTCAGGCTTGATCCCTAGAACGTGTTATTTTTCTCACATCACAGCTGTCCATCATAAATGTTTTTCTTTGTGGTACATGATATACCAAGCTTGATGTTGTAAGTAATACAGAGTTGTGTGGAATTTACTAGTAGACTGTAATATTTACTCCATTCACTTAAACAGCAGTGGTACACAGATATACTGCCTTGTTTATATGTACAGTTTTTTTTACCACTAGGATATATCCAGAAAGTATATAGCTGTAGCAATTGTTGGCATGTATTTCTAGAGATATGTTTTCAAACATTCAAACATGGCTGTCATCTGAGACAAGTATACACAAATTACCATGATTTAGTGTGTACTTCTACATAATCACATTTTTCAAGGTCTCTAAGCTTTTAAGCTGTCTGCCTCTTTCAAGCCCTTACATTTATATATTTCTATAATGTAGACCTCCCTGTCTTAGCATACCAATGTAAATCCCAAGTAACTTCATTAAAATCAGTGGTGGTAGATGAGAAGAAATTTATTGTGAGAGATGACTCTGCTGTATACCTACACACTTTTTTATATATGGGAGGTATAAGACATGTCAGCACTATCTTAAATTGATGTCTGTATTTTATAGTCACATGCCATTACTGCTGCTGAGAATAAACTTCTCTGCCCTCTTCCATGCTGCACCATGCACCATGAATGCAAATTAATTGCAGTAATAGTGATAGGCTGTAGAAAAAAATATATAAAATATATGTTATGTAAATATATATAAATATATAAAATATGTATTGTGGGATGGGAATGCATTCCCAAAATTTAAGATTGGAGGAAGCCCACGTACTTGAACCAGGACTTTGGCAAACCTCGGAGTGAGTTTTTGATATTGTTTGCAAGCCAATCTTCCCTCTAAGTAATGCTAGGCATGTATGCTTTATGGCACTATGGCCTGGTCATAGTGAGATCAGGAAGTAGTCATTCCCTGCAGCAACAGAAGGAGAAATGAAGAGGGAAAAGAATCAGATGCCAGTAAATTAATTCATTAATTAACTTTGGGGTAGTATAGCCTTCCTTAGGACTTCTGTTTCAAGACATACTAATAACCTAAAAGTGGATCTTGAAAATGGGTCTATGCTTCTTGCTGAAAATCATTCCATAGGCAAAAAAAAAAAAAAAAAAGGCAATCACACATTTCTAGCCTGCCGTGCAAGATGTGCAATACTGAAGTGGAAATCTGATAACAGTCATGGGCTGGCTAAGATGGCAGAGTTTAAAGCAGTGCAATTTCAAGTTGTATACTTCTAACGTATTATTTTTTAAATCAGCAGGAACTTATCTGAATAATATATGCTCTGTGAATAATCTAGCAAGGGAATGGCAGAGAATACTTGAAAAAGGATATGGTAGTGTGGTAACTGACATAATGATATAACTACTAGACATTTCCACTGCATCAGGAGAGTTTTCTAAAGTTTATGAAGTCTGAGGGTCTTTAAATGAAGATACCTGTCACTCTCACATGTATCTCAGGCCAGGGAGATTAATTTCCCTGTGTGATCCTGTCTTGCTTTAAGACAATTTCAGGGGAGGATGCTCTAAAATGGGTCGTCTCCCCTTTTAGTCTTAACCATTCCTTTTTCACCAATAAGGGGAGACAAATTGAGTGAATGTAAGTGAAAAAAGTAACAGTTTACTTAGAAATGAAACAGCAACAGGCAAAAAATACTGGTAATAACCACTAGTTATAAAGTTGCCGAATCTCCATGACTCCCTGGGTGTTTGGGATACAGAAAGACGGGGTCACTGAGGAGGTGTTCAAAAGATGGTTTATTGCAAAATCAGTCTCATGGGAGGGTGAGGCTGTAAGGCTGTTACATCCGAAACCATCACATTAGAAGCCATATATTAGAAGCCTTGCATCAGAAGCCATTATAATTGTACTTACAATGGGTAAGAAATTTATAAAAGACAATCAGCTACTTCCACAAAGCTTGCTAGCATATTCACAACCAATTGCTAATTGCTACATTTTACACAATTTACCGCAATGTGTCTTTTTCTATTCAATCATATCTACAGAAACTTATTATTGTGTCTTCTACCTTTCATCAATTCTATAACAAGTTCTATTGTTAAACTTTAAAATCTTCTACTGTCTTACTTAGCATATTTGTTCACTTATATGAAGCCTGTATTTACTTTCTTAAAACATATTTCTGCTTAAACTACAAATCATTATTCTTCTTTTGTGTCTATTTCACTACTCTATTCTAAAGCTTCAAGCCTTCTCCAAGGTCTTAGGTCAGGGACTGTATTCATCTCTATCTCTGAGCTTGCATGCTCAAGGCCTTGGGAGCTCTCTGTGCTTGCACTTTCCGCACCTGGGAGGAAATAGAAACAAAATGGCAGAGAAGCCTCTCCCCCAAGGTGGTGTGCTCCATAGATGACCTCCAGGAGACAAAGGCACAAAAGGGACAAACCCTTCCCGAAGATGACGCACTGTGCAGATAACCACACGGCCCAAGAGACAAAGGCAATGGTGGCAGACAAGTCCTGCTGGGCTCAGCCCTCCCCCAGAACAGAAAACAGGGGAGGCAGCAGCTTATGAAGCAGTTCTGGTGCCAGATGGGGGTGCTGGCATTGCCTGGGAGCTCTGGCCTGGCGGTGTCAGCCTCCCCAGTTCTTGTTGGTGGCCACGGCTCGGTGTGTGTGTATGAGGTCAGAGCTGCTGCCCCTGGGCTCTGCCGGTGTAGGTGCTTGGGTCACTGCCTCAGTGCAGGGAGGAAGAAAATCGACCAGTCAAGCACCATGGAATGGTGGCCTAGCCCTGACCAGCTCCACACTGGGGACAGGTGTTGTGAAATTCACTCTGAAACAGTTTTGGATTGCAAAATGCAGCTTCTCATGAAGCAACCTCCTCCAGAGCCCAGAGGGAAACAAAAGAAGGCTTCTGCCTTGAGGTGTCCCACCTTCCCTGTGAGAACAAATGAGAAATGCAAGAAGCTTCTGCCTGAGTGACCCTGACCTTAAGAACGTGCTGGCACCCTCTGACCTCCTCAGTCTGTTTCTGGCTGCTGGTCTTCCAAGAGACAGTAACAGTTTTGGGCATATGACAGATAGCTATGGAATACAATAACGTTTCGGGTTACCCAGGACAGGTCCCTACCTTTTAGAATTGAGAATGAGAGAATTACAATAAGTACAGGAAGGTAACTGCAATGCTTCACATACCTTGTGTAGAAAGATAATTTCTTTCCCAACCAGGATGGATGGAAGTATGCAGGCTTGGCTGAAGGATTCATCAGAATTGTAAAATTTTGGTAGGTGTGCTAATCACAGGTTTATAAATACACGTACATGGACTTTTAATAGAAATAGAAATATCTTAAAAAGAAAGCTACAGTAGCAATAGAGAAGTAAAAAGAACAAAAAGCTTCATAAATAGGAGCAATGTCTCCTTTTATAATTGTGGCCCTTACATAAAGTATATAGAAAGGATCTGGTTCTGGAAAAGTGATTTCTGGAAAGCCATGCATAAATGCATGTGACGTGCTAAGGAACTCACGTACGTGACATACTTACAGAATTATACACATTGCCATGCACAAAACTGTGGCCTTAATCTTTGCTAAAAGCACATACCATCTGCCTGTAACTACTGCTTAAATGAATGAACCTGCACACAGTCAGCAATGCATCAACCAAGCCAGTGTGACTAGGCTCTGTGGTGGATGGAATCTGAATAAATCAATAAGACATAAATTAATGAATTTCAGGCATATGCAGGTTTATGATGGTTGCAGTACATTAACCATTCATCACTGTCTTTTCACTTGGATTGTCACAGTCACTTGTGTCTTGCTTAGAAGATGTAATGCCTTTAGAATAGGGCATGTCTTCCTGTATGATCAGTCCAGAGGGACTTTGGTGCCGCTTGTAGGTATCACTGAGCTGAAGAGAGCTGATAACATTAACAATGAAATGCTGAAAGGACTGAATGGCAAGAGCTGTATATAGAGTTTTGCTCAGCTCCTTGCATAATCAGCATACAGTTGTTGTCAGCCCTACCTCTTTGATGTCTGACTCTTTGACCTGTGGTTACTGCACAGTTGGCCACACAGAGGCAGCAAAAATTGGTAAGTGGTAAAATTCTGGTCTTGCTGAGTTGAGTGCAGTTGCATCTGATGAGAGTATGTATATCTGCAGAGACAGTGCTAGTAAATAAATTTTGTTCCCCAGTGATATTATTTTATCCTGTGTTCCTACTCAGGGATTTATTAATATTCTTTCTGAAATATGAAAAGGAATAGTAGTAGAAGGATAAGAAAACAAAAAGCACTGATCCTCAGGATCTCTAGTGTCTTCTACTGAATTATACACCAATAATATCCGTTGCATGAAAAAATTCTCAAAAGGCTATGGTGAAATGATTGTCTTGGCTGTAACACAATAGTACAATCTAGGAGGAGAAAAAAACCCTTCATTTCTCCCAGAGTGACAGATACTATGATGCAATGTTTAACACTGTTTTTTAGAGTTATATTTCTCTTTATGGCAGGACATATATGTTATCATGCCAACCTCACCCCATCAGGAGTCCATCAGGGCTCATATAAATTTTGGATCCTCGTCTGCCAGCTGCAGCTGCTAGAATTATAATCCAGTTATGATCCCTGTGAGCTTGCTGGTGATGGAAATGGACTAAGACTGCATGATCTGAATCTGTTCCTTTTTCTAGCCAGGAGAAAAATGGGCTAGCCTTGGCCTTTTAATTTACAGAAGCATTCTAGAAAGAAAAACAGTGAGAAATCCCAATGAACTAGGAGGGAATAAATGCTCTCATAGGTTAGCTGTAAGCTGGAGTGGAGCACTTCTAGAGCTTTCTAAATTACAAGACAAAGGGTAAAGGAACAGCCTGGCACTGAAAATGGGACAAAGATGTGAGAAAAAAGACAAAGGAAGACTAATACTTGAGAACACGTGGAGATGACACAGATAGAACTGGTGGAAAAGGAGGGTGAATAAAAAGGTACAAAGAAGGGAAAAAAAGTGAATAGGATGAAAAAATAGAAAAAGAGAAATGCAGGCAAGGAGTCGAAATGGATTGTACAGATGAGATTACAGGAGGGAAGAAATAAACTAAGGGAAGGAAAGCTGAACAAGACCACAAGTCCTAAGGGTCACAAACATTCTCTTTCTACAGAATGATGCTGCATTAGTACTGGCAAGACTGCCTGATGGAAGGGGAGACATCTCAAAGGTCTGTGCATTCATAGGGCCCAAAAGCAACAAGTAAATTCCTTGTGACCCTTGAGGTGAAATAAGGAAGAAAAAATGCAGAATGTTTGTCCAAACTTATGACTTTCAAAGGATGTACATAGATGACTGCCAAAATAATAAATATGACCAAAAAAAACCTTGAAAGTACAACTAAACTGGCCTGTTTAGTGTTTTATTTCTTTGATGCATGTTTATGCAAGATTGAAAACTTGGCCAAGGAAATTTCAATTTAGCTAACTGAAAGATATAATTTACTGACAATTTTTATTATGTAAGAATTATGTATTTTAGTCAGCAGGGCTTAGATAATAATTTCTAACCTTCTGCCTTTATCCCAAATGGCTGTCACCATCTTGACTTGATGTGTCCTTTGACCTCCACAGTGGCCTTTGCTATGGGAGAGTTTACAGACAAGAGAAGAGACTGATAACACTCTCAGAAATCCATCCAAACCCTGAACTTCAGTGATTGTTTGAATCAGAAACCATCCTTTGGCATGGACAAAGTGTTACTTGTCAGTTTGGCCGTGCTTATGACCTGTTAAAGGTCTGCTGTCAGAATCTTTTTCAATTCTTCTGCCATTTCTTGTAGCTAGGTTTTATTCCTCTGTGAAGAAGAAATCTTCATGAAGAGACAGCAAAGAAAGAACCTTAACAGTAACCTTTGATACCATTTACATACTGTGAAATGCTTGCCAGGTAATTTTGCAAGTCTGTTGAGGTGGAGTGTTGCTAAGTGCTTGTTTGCAGCACATACTAAACAGATAATAATTTTAAATTGTTCATGGTTCCAGCAGATGCTTGTTTTTATTTTCCTATGTATTATTGCAAATATGGCAAAGAAATGTTAGGAAATTGCTTAAGAAATAATAACTACATGAATGAAAGATAAAATGAACAGTTTGAGAGGAAAGAGTGAGTCCACCAGTGCAAAGAATGTCACGAGTAAGAATAATTTTGAAAGATGGCAGCTGCAGTAAAAAGAAACCTTTTAAAACAGTGTGCTGAGGCAGTACTCCAATTCTGGCTCAGAAAGAAGTGTGTTACTTACTCAATTATGAGCAACATTCTGTTCAACATCCTGGTTAAAGATGGTATTTTCTCTTTGCTCTGCAAAGGAAGGGAACAGAAGCCTTCCAGTAAACATATGTATGTTCTTCCTCTGAATTGCAGTTGGTAGACTGTGTTAAAATGTTTTAAGACATATATTTCTTTAAAGATAATGTAATAGATTTAAAAATTTTACAATATATATGAAATGACTGTGGAACGAGTTGATGTTGATCAAACAGAATGAATATGAGATATAAAGGCCATCTTAGAACAACAAATGGCAAAAGAAAGCGTGTAGATGTGATGGAGAGCTTTGGAGAGGAGAGGTGAAGTAGATGGAATTGGTGCCTTTGCCATCACACAAGGAAAAAATGGTCAGAATCAGTTTGGTTCATCCCATTTCATCCTCTCCTGTCTGCATCCTGATCTACTGAAAACAATAGAATAGGGACATGTAGTACTCTAAAGTAATCTGTCGCTTTAAGTAACATACCTAACTTTAAATAGTGAGCCAGTCCAGCATAGAAAACATGCTCACAAACCTATATTCTAATGCATTCTGACTCTGTGGAAAAAATATACATACACACTGCTTGAAATGAACTAGTAAATGACAATCTAGTAGCCACTTCACCTATGTAAACTAGAAAACTTTGTATGTACTGCAGAGTAATCTGTTCTATATGTAAACTTCCCCATTTTTATTTTGAATGCTGCCTGCACCATATAACAGCACATTTTATAAAATAATATAGCATATGGCAACACATTTAATAAAATAATATAGTAATGGGATTATTTCAAACAAAGCATGTTTTTTCTCATTTTGATTTTTATAAGCTAGTCTCTTCTAGTAATGTGATATTCAGACAGTGGGATTTTATATTTTCTACAGGTGGTTTAAACTATTGTCACAGTTTTTTATTTTTATTTTATTGGTAATCATATTAGCTATATTTGTGGTTATGCTGATTTTCCACATTCTTTAATCCAGTATGTACTGATACTGAATTGCTACCACAGAAGACATAAATGAAATAGGTAAAATTGTGCCTTTGGATGACTGTATAAACTGTGTTCAGGAGTGACATCACAAATACCCAAACTTTAACTCCTAGGTACAATGAATTGTAAAGGTGCTGGATTCTCAGATATTCCCTGTCCTAGGACTACCAAACATTAGAGGTTCCAGATTTAAACCATAGACTGCATAGTGCTCCATACATAGTCCCAGTGACTGTAGAGCAAAGAATTCTCTGTTTCTTCTTGTTCTTGGGTAGTTTCAGATGATGGCATTGATGATGCAGCAAACCACTTATACAATCAGAAGCCATGCAAACAGAAAAAGACATTTAGAACCCTGTCTAAAATGAAATTTACAATTTTTCTGATAAAACTGTAAGGCAAATGTGGTGGAATTAATTTCAGTGAACATTTAAATATATATTTCAGGTCTCTACTGCCTGGATAGACACTTCAGGTTTTCTCTAGATTCAGAAAAGAGTAATAGTCACCCCTAAGGTGCACTTCATCTCATCCTGCTGTTGACATCTAAAATTAATCATACTTTAGAACTGCCAATATATTTTTGTCATCTCTACAGAAAAATAAAGCACAATTAATTCAGACCTGGGTATCTATATTTCAGATGGCTAAAATTCATTGAAATTAAATAACCTGCAGCAGCTCTCCTCTTCCAAGAGTCTTCCCACTTTGGGAAGAATGTTAGAGAGAATACTTTCTTTTTCCACAAGATTTAGTAGTGTTTAGCAGCCTTATGTTTATTTGTTCAATATGCAAAGACCTTTAGGATGCATACAGAGCACTAAATAAATTATAACTTGCTTGAAAACAAAGCCCATTTTTTGCTTGATAGGGATTGAAAACAAGAGAAGTCACTGGATCAGAATTAACCTGGGAAAACAGTTCCTGGAACCAGAGTGTCCCTGCTGTGCCACAGGGAAGAGGAAAGCTCGATAATTCATTGCAATGGAGCTCCAAACTGAGTGAGGTACTTGGATAGTCTTCCAGAAATGCTTAGCAATGGGTTTGTGTCTGTTGGTGTTATTCAACATTGGCCCTGGCAATATGTTACTTTCCCCATTTTTCTACTTTAAAACCAGTGTAGTCGGTGTTAGTTCTATTTTATTCTAATGGAGACATAAATCTTTGTCCTAGCACAACATAGTAAAATGAAGTCTGAGTAACTAAACCTGCTGGGGCAGAATGTTCTACATTTCTATACAGTGTTCATTCAATTTTGAACAAGCAACATATTTTTTCTCTCAGATTTGACACATGCAATTTTATTTTCAGTGTTTATACATTGTCTGTTCTTTTGGCAAGTAGCAGATAGTGTACAGTAAGCTATTCTATTACGTTGTAAAAAATTGCCAACTACATATTTAAAGAAACAAAAATATTTGGATTAATTAGATGGTATTTTATATTTGACAAGAATTTCTCAGAATGGAGCTGTGCGGCCTTCATTGCAATGGGAATTAAAGTGGTTTGGATTTTCTATTATATGAGATGGACAACAGCTGTTCTTTGTAGAACAAGTGCAGTAGGTTAGTAACTGATCAGTGCTTCATTTGTGTCAATGTTTCCTTTCTAAGGGGAAGGATTGTGCGGAAAAAATGGCTGCAAAGGACAAACTTGGGGGTTTGTCTTTGCTGTTTTACAATGAGTCTTCAGTAGATGTGTTTAATATTTTCTAACTGACATGCCTATAAACTTCCCTAAAGTAATCTATTTCTCAATTATTATTATAAACTGTAATAACAGTTCTATTGATCAGTAAATGCCTTCAAGTTAGTCTCATTGATGTTAAATTATGAAACAATAGAGATAGTTGAATAGTATTTCTGGAACATAAAATGCAAATTCTTTTGAAGATCCATACAGATGTAGAGTCTAATTCAGTTCCTCATTGCTATATTTTCACTTCAAAGTCCAATAGTAGCAAACTTAGCTTTTCCCTGGAGCATGCAGGTGTAACACTGAGGATGTAGAGGAAACAGATCTGAGGCAGAAGAAAGTGCTGTTTTCAAACAGTTTCAATAGAAGTGCTGCAGTTTAATACATGTACCCACATGTGACTGGCTGTTTGATATCATGATGAGACACAGCAAGTTTCAAAGTCTGGTTTGTTCTCACAATACACAAGAATTCCTTTTTTACCCTACATTGGCTAACCTGTGTTCATCTGCAAGGCCTCAGGTTTATTGAAAAATGCAGGCTCTTTGAAGTCGATATTTTATTCTTACCTCTTAATAGTCTTAACATTTCTTCAAACATACTATAGTATCACAGATATCCTTTGACCAAAATCTGTTTTTTGATGTCAATGGAGTTCAATATCTAGACCCTAGCCCATTGTGGAGTTGCAAAAGAAGTGGCCTATATTCTTCTGTCTAGCAAAATTTTAGCAAAAATGAAGGTGTGAAAGAGACAAAATCTCATATATAAAGTGAAGGAAAGCACTTTAAAGCATAGGGATCTTGGAAAAGGACAGAGAAGGGAAAAGACTAAGTGGGAAAACAATTGATACACAGCAAGATCTTTTTGAAGACAACAAAGGAAATGTAAAAAAAAAAATGTAGGTTCCAGCTGCTTCAGAAGAGAAGATTAGACAGAAGTCTTTCTCTCTTAAGTTTTCTACTTAGGGAAAACAATCCATATGGTGCACGTCCATCCATTCTGCTGCAGTTCACAGCCTGTTGGCGTGTTACTTTTGGTGAGAACAGCCTTTGGAGTGAACTGCTAAGAATTATGGAATAATTCCATAATTAATAAAGGAAGATTTGTTGCTTTCCTGGGGCCCAGGTAAGAGACATCACCAAGAAACTTCCCAGACTGATATGGCCCACTGATTATTACAGAGTTTGTGACTCTATATTTAGGGCATAAGTACATGTCTTATGAAAAGTCTAAGGAAGGAGCATGTGTGTCAAAGCTCCCTATGCTTCTTGTTTACAGGAGCACATGTTAGAAGAAGCACAATTACAGTAGTAATATTTTGCAGGTACAGAAACATAGTAACTTGAAGCTCTAAAGCAAATGTCTCTAAGTAAAGGGTTCTTTCAACAGCTATTTGATTTTTCTAACCTTGACCTTCACCATACACACATATTCTAGCTTTTCCACATTGTAAGCTTGGAAGACCACCACTAATAAGGAAATACACTTAATTTCTTGCTTTATGATTTCATTATTATATAGCTGATAGAATTTTTTTCCCCAGTCTCTTATGAACAAAGCTAAACAATTTTGTAGTTTTCAGCCTATTCTAACTCTTACTGCTGTGTACGGGTCTGTACAGTCAATGAGTAATCTGTTCTGGTTGAGTGCAACTAGCAATCTATTTGTGCTATCTCAGAATTACAGTCACAGAATATGCTGAGTTGGAAGGGTCCCGCAAGGATCATCCAATCCAACTCCTGGCCCTGAACACAACATCCCCAACGGTCACACCATGTCCCTGAGAATATTGTCCAAACACTTCTTGAACTCTTGCAGGCGGTGCTGTGACCACTTCCCTGGGGAGCCTGTTCCAGTACCAAACCACCTCTGGGTGAAGAATCTTTCCATAATATCCAACCTAAATCTCCCCTGACACAACTCCAGGCCATTCCTCCCTCAGGTCCTGCTGCTGATCACCACAAAGAGATCAGTGCCTGCCCCTCCTCTTCCCCTCACGAGGAAGCTGTAACTGCAGTGAGGTCTCCCCTCAGTCTCCTCCAGGCTGAACAGACCAAGTGACCTCAGCCACTCCTCACACAGCTTCCCCTCAAGGCCTTCACCATCTTCATTGCCCTCCTTTGGCCACTTTCTCTCATAGCTTTATATCTTTCCTATATTGTGCACTCAAAACTGGCCAGAATATTCAAGGTGAGACCACACCAGTAGAGAGTAGGGCTGGACAACCACTTCCCCCTTGCCTGGCTGGCAAATGATGGGAAGTGGCTCAGTGAGCTCTTCTGGCACTTTTCTCAGTGCCTTTGAGTGGATCCCTACAGACCCCAAAGATTTATATCTGTCTCAGTGATGTAGCATGTCACTGACCATTTTCCCTTGGATTATGGGTGCTTCACTTTACTCTCTGTCTTCTAGCTCAATATAATTCCCTTTGTTCTAGTCAGTTTTATTTCTAAAACAAAAACTAGCTCAATTTATGAGGAAAAGAAAAAAGAAAATTTAATGGTCCTAATTTTGGAATAGTGAAGGTCCTATACTATTTTGGGTACATTTACAATGTCTATTCAACTGCATCACATTTATACTGTGATTCAGGAAAAATAAACTGTCCTCCAAGCCCTAAGGACAAGTCTATTTACAGACAACTGGAAGCCATTGTAGTTTAGCACTGATGGCTAGAACAATTCAAACAAATAGGGAACAACTTTTCCATGGTTCTGTTTATCATTCTGTGAAGGAGAATAGCAATCTATATGGATGGATTCTGACATAAAGACACATGAATAGTATCACACAATGTATGACATAAAGAGTGCCCGTGAGACATGGAGAGAGGAATTTAGAGTGAGAGAGAAAGATGGAAAACATACATGGTTTACAATAACTTACCACTTGGTTGAATGCTACTCTGAAACAAATAACTGGAGTTTTTCTGAGCTGTTGATAAATTTTGTGATCCTTTCTACCAGTTCCTTTCCTAGAATGGGTTAAAGGCTTAGGTTAGGTTTAAGGTTTTGGTTATTAATTTCTTGTCTGGAGATTTGCACTGTGCTTGAGAAGAGGACTTGTTTCTAATCACTATTAGAGTTGTATTTTAGACATGCTTTAATGCATCACTATATGGATACTTGGGGTCTATTACTCTTTGCTTCTTGTCTCACTGGTTGCTGACTTCTCTCCTGCCCTTAGGGTCAGAACTGGATGGCTATAGCCATTCCACTACAACCTCAAGCATCTAAGCACAGTGCTAAGTGTGGGAACAATGCTCCACATCATTTCTCTGTACCCAAACTCATTTAACTGTAACAATCCCTTGTAAAGTAATCTGGAACATAGCAACATGGTGAGCAATTCTCTCTATCCTCTTATGCCTACAATTCATGAAGTGGGAAAGGAAGGAAAGGAAGGAAAGATCACTTTTCTGATATATTGAAAAGTTTAAAATGGCCCAAATATTTATTTATTTCTTTATTTAATGTACATATTCTTGGACTAAAACCTTTTTATGTTTGTATTCAAAATTAATGTAATTCTTAGATTAAAATTCGTAAAAAAAAGCTTTTTCTTAAAAAAAGGAAAAAAAATACTTGCATTTTCCTTTTTTCAAAGAAAACCCTAAAATACGTTTTTGATACAGACCTAAACAAGTGCTTTTGTTTACCATTCTTTTTTTCATACAGTGAGGTGACAAAACAGGATAGTCCACCTACGTAGAAAAGATTTTATTGCAATATTTGCATACGAAACCATCTTGCTATTCCTTTAGCTCAGATGAAAGCTTAGCTAATCAGAATAGAAAAAGGGCTTATTTGATTCTTAAAATACAAAGACGCATATAGTAAAGCCTCTGTGTACAAGCCATAAGTGTTTTAGAATAAGCAGATTTCATCTTGGTTAGTGCCCTGATTTCAGCTGAGGCTGAGTTGGTTTTCTACCTGGTAGCTGGTACAGTGCTGTGGTTTGGATTCAGGATAAGAATAATGTTGGTAACACACTGAGGGTTTCATTGTTGCTGGGCAGCACTTACACTAAGTCAGGGGCTTTTCAGCTTCTCACTCTTCCCTGCCAAGAAGATGGGAGTGGACACAGCCAGGACAGCTACCCCAACTGGCCAAAGGGATATTTCAAACCATATGGCATCATGCTAAACAACAAAACCGAGGGAAATTTGTGGAGGGTGGTGAATGTTGCTCAGGGATTGGCTGGGCATTTATCAGTGGGTGGTGAGAAAGTGCATTGTGCCTCACTTGTTTTGTATATTCTTTTATCGTTATTATTATTTTCCTTTTCTTTTCTTTCACATTGGACTATCTTTATCCTCACCCATGAGTTTTAACTTTTTTCTAATTTGCTCCCCCACCCCACTGTGGGCGAGTGGGTGTCTGTGTGTTCAGCTGTCTGGTGGTTTAAACCACAAGAATTAGAAAGGTTCTTAACTCTGTTCATAAGGAATTAACACAACACTGTTATATGACCAAGAAATACTTGCCAAGTGGATGTAAGAAAAGCACAAAGCCTGTTTAGCCCCAGGGAGGAATTTTGAACAATTTTACTTGGTTAATCTTTCACATTCATTTGATTTGTCCAAGTTCACGTTTTCTTATGGGAATTTCATTACTCCTGGAACATCTCTTTTCTAAAAGTTACCTGTTGCCACCCAGGCTGTATGAAAATACCCACAATACAGGCAGCCACCACTGAACTATGGCCACAGCTTTGTTAATGTTCCTCCACCTTTCACTCAACATATTTCTCATACAGAGCATCTGAAGTTCAGACTTGCCTTATCATTTTCTGAAAGCCTCCTGGTCTCCTCCTTTCTACAGAGACCCGTGTTTGCAGCATGTTTGCTATCTCCTTCAGCATTATCACTGCAGATTTTACTTACAAGTACTGGTATTTTTTTCCTCTTAGTGTCCATGTTTTCAGCATGTTGTTCCCCTAGTGCATATGGAAGATATCATTACATTCCAGTGAAGCATTTTTAATTGTTAGAGTTCATAAACATGGAAAAAAAAAAGAGAGAAACTTGTACTTTCCTGATCTTCTTAAAAGGGAATATCTCTATAAGCAGCCACCTTGAATTCTAGTATCCATTTAAAACATAATATTTATGCAGGACAATATGGATGCTAAAAGAAATATTTCTGCTAGAAAGTTAGCTTCTGCTGTTACTTTTTATTATTATTTTAGGTTGAAATTTTTATTTCACACAATAATTATTTCATACCTCAAGTCTTAACTTAGACATAAAACATCTTTCTTCTTGGAAGTTCATTAACTGGACAATGCAGAAAATCTGATCTAGTCTTCTATGTTTGACACACATTTAAGTAGAACATACTGATTTGGAAGGAGTGGAGGCATAAAGTAAATAAGATCCATCTGTGACTGTAAAAAAATTGGGCTATCTTCTCATGACAGTATGAAGCATGAGAGACACAGTTGTATCAAACATCATATTCTGGAGTTGGTCATGACAACAATTTCAGAATTATTTTAATTATTACAAATTATGCCAGCAAACAGGTAAGCTAAAAATGCTTAAGTTTCTAAGAAACGGAGATGTTGATTTTATTAGTTGTGTTTGTTACTAGGAGAGGAGCTTTTAAAGCTGCTTGCAGCGTTAATTGCACATTTCTTTCCTGTCTTGCAGAGAATAACATAAAACCACTGATGTGTTTGCTTTAGTTTCCAAAAGCTAATGTAAGGGAATAAAATTTACTTAGCATGAAGTCAATCTTGCTACTGTAAAACACTTCAAATGTTAAAACATTATGATACATTTCTTCTGCATAAGAACAAAAATGAAAGGCGAAGTATGGAAGAAAACCAAACCTATTTAAATCCTAAGATTTAAAAGAAACAAAACTCATATTTTTTATGAAATAGCAGCCCATAGTAAGCAATGAGGAAACACTATGAGCTAACTCTTAGTACAAAATGTCCATCCCATGGCTGGATAAACACTTTATGTGATGGGTGAGCAACTGGCTCATGGGTTGGGCACAAAGGGTTACAGTGAATGGGGTGACATCAGACTGGTGACCTGTCACTAGTGGGGTTCCACAGGGCTCCATCCTTGGATCTATGCTCTTTAACATCCTCATAAATGACTTGAAAGCAGGACAGGAAGGGATATGGAGCAAGCTTGCAAGAATACCTTTCATATCTAGCCAAACAACAGTTATAGCTGTAGGGCAAACTTGAATTGCATCCTTATATCGCTCTCATAACTCAAATTCCATGCCAACAGAAATACACAAATTACTTGGACAGATAAATGTGTAAAACACAGAGAAGTTAAAAATACTGTTCAGGGCTACTTCTTGGAAAGGGGAGACTTTGAATGCTTTGCAATCCTTATTCCCTTTTCTGTACTAGACAGAATAGATGAAGATCAAACTTCTGAAAACCAAAAAGCCAGAAGTTTCTATTCAACCCCATGCATTTATCATTATGCCAGTCCACTTTAGGAATTTATTTACATTTGTGTTTTAAAACATGAAGGATAACTTTGTGCCTTTTAAAATATCTCTTAGTACTTATACATACTCTTAGAAGGCTTCTCAGCTATGGTCCTGTTCAGATTGCAGTAATACTTCCATTCCCATTATTATGGCAAACCTTTTCTAAATGTGAACAATTGTTAAAAAAACAACAAAAAAAGCAGTCAGCTTTATCTCATTTGTATTAATTATATTCTGTATTCTATTTGTTTTGTGTGTCATTAAATACATTTGGGAAAAGATTAATTTTTGTTGTTCCTACACGTTTTCCCATTGTAATTGTTTCTATTGCAG
>VWZV01003322.1:1944-32790 GCA_013397155.1 Irena cyanogastra
TTCTCAATAAAAACCTTCTTTCTGACAATTATTTTCCAAAAAACATTTTCAAAAAAACTTTCTTTAAAATGCAAACTCTGCAAGACTGTAGTTATGCTATGTTTTTTACACTGTCCACTAATTTGGGAAATATGGAGAACATCCTGATTTCTGGAAATAATTTTAATTTTAATTCATTTTTCAANCACTAGGGTTTTCTATCCATGTGCAATGAATTTACATTTGTCCTCAGAATATTTTTCCTGATTACATTTCTCTTAAGCAGTCAAGCCTGAAAACTCTTGTTAATAGAAATGGGAAAGTGAACCCAACCATTATCTCAGATGGGAAATTTTTGCCTCCTTTATGGTGCTTTTTTAAAATTATAGGTTGACCCAGGTCTTGGAGCAGGAGACCAGCATTATCAGTGATTCTCTGATATGAACACATGCACAATCATAACCAAGACCAGACAAATGATAGCATGACACCAATATTTACCATGCAAAGAAACACAACCAGACTCAGCAGACTTGTCTCTCTTGGAACACCAGTCCGTGTTACTGAATGTAGAATATATTTAAGATTTTTTTACTGGTGTTGATATCAGTGAGGAGCATATTCTAAAGTATATTTGAACACCTTGAACTCCCATATGACATTAGCAGGAAGGAGGGAAGCTCTCTCTCTTTGAAGATCATTCATTTCTCAGTAAGCATTCATTAGACCTTATTGTCACCGTATCTACAAATAATTTTACGCACCATTTAAACTTTCTTATTCATACTGTTTGCAAATGCAGTTTGATTTTTTTCACGAGATGACTAACCTTGTTGAAAAAGAGCATTACTTAAAAAAATCATGAAGGCATTGAATCTTGCCAAACAGTGACAGCAGAGTGGTGCAACAAGAATGATAAATTACCTAGAATTTTATCACAGTAAAGACCTTTTTGCACTTGCATGTGTAGATGCAAAAGGTGTTTGTGAAGTTATTTTGCTGGATTTTTAAGATCCATACACACCAGAATTTTGACACAAAGAAGTCTTTTTTGAATCGTATTAACATGATTAAAAAAATAATAAGGCAAAACTAGAACCAACTATGTGTTTAACTTTAAACATAAATCCTACTGATTACAGCCAAAGCAATAATCTACTGATATTTTCTTGAATGGCATTTTGTTCTTAATGAATCAGAGCCTGAGGGAAAAGACAGACAAGGGTTTCTTTGGCTTCCAACTAAGTTCTACATTTAATTTTTTCTTGACTTCGTGGCAGTACTACAAAAGGTAATGTCTTCATCTCATCTCATTTAGTACCCTGAGGTCACCAGAAGCTAGATAATAGTTACATAAAAGAAGTACAGGAAAATATTTTAATGGGATGTGAGTACAATAATGACCAAATACAGTGTAAAATCCTGAAGAATAGGATTCTACTTTCCACCCTATAATAAAATAATAGGATTGTTTGGGTTGAAAGCTAATCTACTTCAAACCCTCTGCAAGGGAGAGATGAATTGAGGTTACTCAGAGCCCCAGACAGACTGACTTTCAATGTTCCAGTGAGGAGGTATCCATCAGCTCTCTGGGCAACCTGTGCAAGTTTCACCACCCTCATCATAAAAAAGTTCTTCGTACACCTTCTTCTGAATTTCCTCTCTTTAAATTTAAAGCCCTGTCCTGTTGCAACAGGCCTTATTAAAAGGTCCATTCCAATCTTTCTGACAAGTCCCATTTTGATCCTGAATGACCATAATAAGATGTTCCCAGAGCCTTTTCTTCAGGCTGAACAATTCAAATTGTCTCACACTCCACAGAGTATGTGCTTCAGCTGTCTGATCATTTTTGTGCCTCTCCTTTGCCCATCTCCATAAGGTCTGTGTCTTTCCTGAACCAGGGCAGCTCTTGTTTGCTTGTGTCCAGTTTTACACCCACCAGTGCCCCTTACTTAATGTAAAAAAAAGATAGTGCAGAAATTCTAACTTACCCATTTTTAACAATTTATGTTTCCTGTACTTTTGTCATGGCTCTTATATTACTTAACATTATATTTTCTAGGGTAATCAGTTGTACAAATAGACACATTATAAGAACTACTTTAATGTCTCAATAGACAATGTAATTTTAAGAGGTCTGCATTTGTAATCAGACCATTTTTGGGGGGTTTTGAACTTTCTCTATACTGATCCCAGTTGTTTTTTTCCAAAATTGATTAAGAAAATTCCTAAAAGCATATTCGCATTTACCCATCCACTGAGATGCTCTCCCCCCATAAAATCATCCTTGATGAAGATGCTTACATTTTGCATCAGACAGAATATAGGTAGATTTGCCAAAGCAAACTTTCTACTTGTCTTCATGTTTATTCATCACTGGCAAGGCCTTTGACTATTTACTGTACTGGAATCTAGAAAGTGGTTGGGTAGTACAGTAATATTCAGGAAACCCGCAGTGATCTTCATACCTATGTAGCATCCAAATTCCTTCATCTGGAGCAATTTTCCAAAACAATCTGCTGTTTGACCACCAGAAATGTGGTAGCTGCCTCAAACATAGGGATTTAGCAGCCTCCTAACTGCCACGTGAGCTTCCTGTCTTTAGAGGTAGCTGACTCCTGAGGAAATCCAATTTCCAGATGCTGGTGACATGGTCTACAAGTCCAGGATCTTCCTGAGCTTTAGACACAGAACTTCCCAGAATACCTCCAGGATCACCATAAAGGCAGGGATTCAGCGATTTTGCTTTTATGTCAAAAAGGAGACCAAGTAACATGTCTGTTCATGGAGTTTCAAATATTGAAAAGCAGCATGCCCTATTAAAATATTTTTGTCTCCCTAAGTGATGTGATCTCCCAGATTGCAGAAAGATTTTCAGTCTCTTATGCTTCAGGTGCCAGCTGACATTAAACCAACTATGGAAATCTCAAAATTCTTTGCAATGCACAGCCTCACTGTCCACCCAGTCCTCTCTTATTTCCTCTTTTTTCCTCTTTCACGTAACACTTCTTAGATATAGTCTGATTAACTTTTAAGGCTTTTGTTTGCTAGCATAACTTTTATTATGTGGAATGTCATCATCACTCAGTTTGGACTTACATCTATATCCACCAAATGTCATTCTGATACCTTAAATACTGTATGGAAACAATATTAATTATGTTTAATAAAGAATTTATAGAGATATTCTATCAAAACACAATTCAGGCTAAAGAATTTCTTTATAGTATATGGACTCCTTACCTCCATTGAAATACAATAAAAGCCCTTATGAAGAAGATATATCTAAACTGTTACAGCAGGATAACTAGTGGAGTTATTTCTTAATCTGGAAAAAATATTACATGTGCATTTTTCCATTACAAGAATACATATGCCTGAAAAACTTTAAACTTGTAGGACAAAAAAAATTATTGTAGGCTAACACTTCAACAGTGTAAATTATGTATCATTTAGTGCAGACCCGGATATTTAGCTAATGTTTATAGAAATGCACTGTTTATAAAAAATGCATACCACCAATCCCTACTTTAGGCATCTTTTTATTTCCCAGTATGCATTTCTATAAGTAAGTATCATTAAATAAAAAACATGGCCTTTTCCTCTCATTATAGCAATATTATAAAATGTTTTCCTGAAAATGCAAAGAAAAGAAAGTTAGCAGTAGTATCAATTGCTGCTTTATATATTCTTTTCAATAAAGTTTTCTGATAGCTATACAGAAGTCTTTTACTCATGAATGACTTATTTAATGCAAGCTAAAGGTGAAGCAATTATCTGCATAATATTAGTAATGTTTTCTTTGGTTTTTGTGTTTTTCTTAACATTTGCTCTCTATCAGGAAAACTAAGCCTGTTAGATTTGCCATGCACTGCAGCAATCAAATAATGAAGAAACATATCGAACCATAAATCAAATATTGGGCTAAAGCCACTTCCATATCAGTTCCCAGAATTCCAAAATCAACTTACATAGTTAAAACCAGACCTCTAATTCATTCCAGCTGCATTTTACTACAATACAACATTGCAAATGCAGTAACTGGCTGCAAGAGATAGCAAGATATTAAATACTGGGTATCTTCCTAGACAACTTTTTGAGCTAGTATTTGTGACACGCATACAGATTTCTACTAAACAGAAAGTTCTTTTCAATATGAAATTGAGATAACAACTTGAAAGACAAAATTCTGATGTATAATTTAAAAGGTCCACTCACTAGCACATCCAAACAGAATCTCTTATCATGAAGGCGTAAAAGACCAAGAAATGACATGATATCTATTAGTGATCTTGTACCCAATTTGATTTGATTTTCCTAATTTTTTTCCATGCTTTATAATTCTTGTTGGAATAATCTGTGGGAAAAAAACCCATCAGAGTAAAGGAAAAGGAAAGAATTTTTTGCAGAATTTAAATTACATGGAAATTAACTACAAACACCTAAATTGCCAATTTTCAATTATCTGAGCAGAAAAGCACAGTCATATTCAATGCCACCTCACAGTAGATGGACATCAGCCATCTGATACCTTGGGAAATTAGCAATAACCGTTTCAAAAGAGCTTTATAGCCCTACTACTTCAGCACTCCTACTACTTAGGAAAAAAAGGTGAAGAAATTAATTTGAAACCAAGAAAATTTTATTAAAAAATCATCCCTAAATCTGTCAAGCTATTTGGAGCAGCAAATGTTATTTGAATTAATGTTAGATCTACTTTTAAAAGTCTGACTTCAGTTTTGCTGAATGTTTGCTGAGATAATTAAATCCTTTGCTCAATCTGGTTCATCACTTGTTCTTCCTCAGCCCTCCTCTTGACACATTTTTGGATTCCAGATCACAGAGTTGTTTAACAGGTCAAATTATGATTTGACAATATCAGTGATTTCTGTCTCATTTCTTAACTAATATTGAGGACAAGATCCCAAACTGCGTCATGCAGGCACTGTAGCCTCGCATTGCAACTGAGTTCATTGTGTCCAGGGAGGGTGCAGCTGCTGGTGCCTGGCAGGAGACAGATCTTCGTTTCACAAAGCTTGAGAATCCATTTATTATCCCCGGAGAAGAGGGGCGGGATGAAGACCAAAAGCCAGGCAAAGGCAGGGTCGTGGGGTTTTATAGGGTATCTATAGGTTTATAGGGTATCCCCTGGGTGGACTTTAGAGTTTGGGTCAAGGGAGGAGTTATTAGCAACACAAGAAGGATAAGGTCAAATTCCCGCCTCAGGAATAGGGAGACTCCACAACTGGCACAATTTACCTAAGTTCATTAAAGATGAGCTAATCACAGGAGCGCCAGAACTACTTAGGACTTGTATATAATCTTTCTTCTTTTACTCCTCTTCCATTGAACAAAGAGCATCTAAGATGCTCTAATGATTGATACGGAGCTGACCATGTGACCATCTCACAATATGTTCAGTTATCCAGGATAAATAATCTACCCAGTTACCTTAAAGATATGTATGTGTTAAGGAAACTTCATGGTTTGACCATTTGGGAGCCACTCCGCCAGTCACATTCCTGCCGCCCAAGACTGTCACTGGGACTGAAGACTCTTCACAATGGGTGGCTCCAGTAAGCAAGATGGGCACCCCATTTGACTCCCTATTCACACCACTCACACAGTCAGACCAGCTTTCCTCCCTGGTTTGACTTTGTTGCCTATTTTCAAATATCAAACCTCTGCATCATCAAATTAATTTAATCATGGTGCTGCAATATCTTGAGCTGATGCCTCTGGAGAAAGAAAATCCTGGGGGTTAATACCCTCACAGTCCAAACACGTGGAAGTCTCAGCTCTTCCTGCTGAGTCCTCACCTCCTGCTGTGTATCAGTGTCTCCCACCTGGCTGTGACCTGTGCCACAGGTGCCCGTCCCCTTTGTTGTGCAAAGGGTCAGTGCCATTTCACAGCCTCTTGTCTAAGGCCCTGCCACCCAGAGCTCCATCTGCAGTTCCACTGCAGCTGTACCCCAAGCTATCTGCACTGAATGTGTTCCTCAGGACTACGGAACAAAATTAAATTAGAAGTTATGAAAAAAGACGCCTCCTCTGCCATTCTGACCAATGCTAATTATTTTGCCTTTTATCTATTTTCTTCACTTCGTAGGACATTCTAGAGCATCATTCTAGAGCAACACATTCTTTCATGGTTCCCATCTTTCCCATCACAAGTTTCTGTGTTAAGGTCCTATCTGACAATGAATGCACTGTTTTCAAAATTCTTGTTTGAATGCAATCATGTTTCTCACAGCAGGGGCTATAAAAACTGCACAGACTGAAAAAGGCATAAGAATACAGGGGGTATTACTGTATATTACTGTGAATGTCCAGGAATTATTAAAGGGAATGTGTAAATATCATAATTTAAGAAAGACTACTCAGTTCCTCTAAGGATAAGCAGTGTTCCTTTTACTTAAGAAACAAGGGTTCTTTTGCACTGGAAAATGAAATTCAGTGTTGGCTTTCACTGAAAGAAATAGCTGTTCCATTGAGCTCAAAATTATTTGAGATTGGATTTAATGCTTTCAATATTAGGCTATTCACTTTCACTGAAGTTCAAATCTGAACAGTATTCTCCTTTTTTATTTAAAATGCAATTAAAAAATTGTAAACACAGTGTAACTTTACAATTGTAAAACAGTGTTACTTACAGGATCACAACTTCGCCATGATTTCAACATTCACACTTTCTAACATCTCTCCTGTACAAATATATTTGCACTGTGAAGAGGTGAATGCATGCTAACAAGCTCCATGCAGCCATATGGAAACAAAGCCAAGTATTTTTTGCTTAGCACCAAAAATTTTGTGGAGGATCTAAAAAACCAAAACTAGGAAAAACAATTGCAGAAGATTATCTGGGAATACCTGGAATGGCATTGCTTTAATATTTATGCAACATTAAGAATGCTCAGATAGTCTCATGAGGAATGGAAATGCTTAAAACACATGATAAATGTATTGCATTGTTAAAAAAAATTTGACAGAAGAGAGGGGGGATTTGGTTTACAAGTGTGTTTTGTTTACGAAATAAGGTACAANGGAAACCAGGAAACCAGAATTTGATTTAAATGTTTTATTAGGCACACTTTGTAACTGTTGAAATAAGAAAGAAATAGGACTTTGCGACTTATTTTTCAGGCTCTAAAACTCAGGTTTTTTAACAGTAGACATTCTAAATTAACTTTTTGCAATAGTTTTGTCTACAGAGTAAAAGCTATCAATCTGATTAATTACTTGCCTCTTGTATGACAGTTTCTGCTCTGGAAACTAATTTAAATTGCTCTCCCTATAAGAGAATTGAGGATTTTCCACAGTTTATTCTCACACGTACACTTTCACACGTATGCAGAAACTTATGTGTGTGGTACGTGATACAAAGTGATTGAAAGAATCACACAAATTTAACCCTATAAACACCTAAACTACATTATAAGAATCTTGGTCTCTCTAGAGCATGAAAAATTGCTCAAAATCACTTTAGTATCACATGATAAACAGATTATGTAATTTTTATCTAGCTTATTTGTGCTCACTTCTTCACACAGAAGCATAGTAAATACCATGCACATTTATAAATTCTCTTAAAAGTGTAATTTAATCATTAAACTGTATGTTTTTCCATTATTTATCATAAGTATTTATAGTCAGTCTGCGTGGACAAAAAATTTCAACAAAATATCCTTCAACATTTTATTACAGAAATTAATTAGGGAACAGATGAGGTAAGATGACAGCCATAAGACACCATCTTTAGAGAGACAAAGTCACAGCACCAAACACTGGTGAAATTTTCATGAATGCCAGCCATGATGTCCCTGAAGGGCCTTAGAACTCTATACTGATGTCTGCATTGCATCAATGCAGACCACAAATGTTCTACATACCAAGTGTGAGGTCATGATTTTAAAATCAATCACAGCACAAAGAAGCTCAAAAGAAGTAGGGAAAGCGAGGTGGGGGAGTGATGTTGTTGTTTATATTGACATTAATCTGTCCCAGGAAAGGCATAACTTTGATTACTCTCTGTGTGCTGTGCTGAAGTGGTTGAAAAAATTAGGAAGTTTATCCAGACTTCATTATATGACTGGTAAAACTGAAAGAAGCCACACGCTGTACTGATTTACGCACATTAAAAAACACCAAAACTTGAAGTGGCATTTATCACAGTCTTTGGGACTGTACCTGAGGTCCTGAAGGACTATATCCATGTCTTCAACATTATCATAGGCTTCAGGAAAAGTCTTTGTCTCAGAGTTCTTAAATATCATGAGAAGCGATGGATTCTGTGCATCCGGCTTATTCAAAATGGCTGTTCAGTACAAGTTTTCCCTCACCTGATCTTAGTTCTCAAAAAGTTAGTGGACATAATCTAAATGAATCATCTACCTGCCATGTCACCTCTCTCTAAGATTTCTACCCTGTGATGGAATGAAAGACCCTTGAAGGAGACTTTTTGTTGTACAGCAAGATGACTGCCTCAAGATAAAAGGCCGAACTTTTAATCAGCTTATTTTCACCCTCAGAAAGATCAAGACGCAAGTCTGCTTTGAGAAGAACATAATTATCTAACAGATGTTACTGTTTTACGTGACTTTTCATGTGAAGAACCCTAATATCTTGAATGACTGTTTTTCCCTAGAGAGTGATGTGATGTAAGACTCAGATATTGTCTTTGCTTGTACTCAGCTTTACCAACAATTTCTACTGATACACAAAATGTACCTTTAGGATTCAGTTCAAGGATAGATAGGTAAATAAATATCCCCACTCAGTCTTTGTCTTCTACACTGAAACTAACTGTAAAAAGGCTCACTAATGCTGTTTCCAGAGGTGACCTCTCTTGACAATGTCTTGTGGTGGTTTGGGTTTCCAATTTTTTCTTTTTGTGGACAATGCACCAATTATGTAGTGGGTCTAGTGCTTATCTAAGTGCCTGTACACTTACTAGAATATATTTACTCATTTTCCTGCTGTGAGATAAGCATTAGAAGGGGGAGGGCAAAACAGGCACAAACTTTAAAGGGCATAAAGAAAACTTTATTAACAGAATTAAAAGAAAAATAATAAGAAAAATCAGAATAAAAGTTCAGAACACTTTTCCTTCCTTCACTCCTTATTTTCTTTCCCACTGACAACGTAAGAAGACAAAACTTGGGACCTTTCAGTCAGTTTATCACCTCTAGAATAGTCTTTCTTCAGTGCACTTAGGGAAAGGAGTCTCTCTTGCCACGTTATGAAGATTTTCCACAAGAAACAGTTCTTTCGTGGCTTTAACATCTCAGCGAATCAGATTCCCAGGAAAGGAAAATCTGCTTGCAGTGTGAAAAGTCGCTCCCATACCTTGCAGCTATCTCACAGCTGCTTTCATGGGCCACATCAACTTATTGGGGTGCTATTTTAAGGATGAGCTGTTCTAGCATAAAATAAAAGTTCTCTTCATCTATGTCTGGGAACAGAGGGTTTTCTATAACTATCACTGGGGCAAGGTTTCTCATCTCTCTCTGTTCAAATTTCTCATTGAATGAAAATTACTTCAACATACACACTGGTCCTGTGCTTGTCCCGGCTGTGTGGCTGTTTGTGGTGCTGGGATAGTCCTGGCGGAATGGCCCGACAGCGGCAGAATGTGGGGGTCCTGGGACGGACCCCCTGGGTTGGAATGGGCAGGGGACTTACCTGGGGAGCTGTTGTTCCTCGTTTGCCCCTTCCTTGTGTTCCTGTGTCCCTCAGCCACTCCCTCCATGTTCTCCCAGTGGCCGTCGGCCTGGTGCAGCCCTCATGGGATGGGCTGGCTTCGGGAATTTCGAGAGGAGCAGCTGGAGGGGTCCAAGGTGGCCGGCTGGCTTGTGGCTTTAAACATCTTACCACGTGGCAGAATAAAACATCTGTGAATAACATGCAAAGACTCTTTCTGCTTCCCTGCCTTGGACTTTATTAATAGCTAATTTAATGCTACAGTAGAAATCCCAGCTGCGCTGTGGCTGACCTGGCCACATGGGCTGTGCGGGGCCGGAGTCAGCCTGGCCCCACTGCGTGGGCCCAGCCCAGTCCAGCCTGTTCAAAAGCCAGAAGCCAAGAGAGTGTTTTCCTGCACTTTCTTCATTTTTAGATGTGCTTTTCCACAGGGGCATGCTTAACTCCTTCAAGTGGTCCTAGCAGGCATCAATCCCTGAGCTTAGCCAGCTGAATGGCCCTTCAAAACCAGCCAGTTCATTGGCTCTGGCAGGTCTCCACAGGGAACCACCTTCCCCCCCACCCCAACTGAAAATGAGACTTTCATCAAACTATTACACTTGTCCACTGGAAGATTACTTTTTTTAGCTTTACTGTATACAAGTGCTCTGGTTCTGGAAGTGTGGGACTGCAGGGGTTGCCTTTGTGAGGAGAAGGTTGGGCAGTTCTGTACCAAAAACAGTTCCAAAGGACTCTAACACACCCACTCAAGGTGATGGCAGGTCCAAGACAGCACTTTATAAAAACCATAAAAATGCGACACAGCAGAGGATGAGAGAGAAATAAGGAACACAATATGTAAGAAGCAGCCTCACGGAGCAGCTGGCCCAAGCATCAGAGCAGATCTCCTTGCAGGCCTGTGGTGAAGACCATGGTGAAGCAGACTATCTCTGTGCACATGGAGAACTACAATTGAGCTGATGTCCACACTGGACCTGTGGAGGACACCATGCCAGAGCAGGTGAAGATGCCATGAAGGAACCTCTAGTCTGTGGAGAGGCCACCAGCACCATGTTCCTGTGAGGAGCAGTGTCCCATGGAGAAGAGCGAACACAGGAGTAGGTTTTCTGGTGGGAAAGAACAGAGGGTTGTCGAAGAGCGTTCCTGGCCTCTGTTGGATATCACTTTTAAATTGTGCAGCTAAGAATTTATTACTTTATTACTTTAAGAAAATTCAGCTGCCATCTGTCAGGGAACACCAGTGAGTTTGGGTTTTTACTCAAACTGTCTGACAAAAACAACATATTCAGCTGAACCTTCCTTTCTTGCTCAGTGCTAGCAAAACTGAGGTTTCTAAGTATTTATGTATTTTTAACTATGACTAATATTATATACAGTCTCTTAATTTGACATACAATCTTTTAATTGTCTTAATTTCTACAATACTTTGAGTGCTATGGTGACAACGAATCCTGACCAAAAGTTAATTGCCTCACATATCACTGTTTTACCTCATACATACCCTAAATTAAGTCTCTGAAGATTCCAAATGTGAAGCTATTATTTTCTAGTAAATTGCAGGAACAATTAAAGATATTTTCTATGCAAGAGAATTGCATTTAGCAGATGCACATATCTTTTAGTATTAGGACGTATCAATCAATCCTTATTTTCTCAAAATCTTACATTATACTACTGAAAATGAGCTCAAAAAACTCTCTCATGCATCAGCCATCAATATCTAGAACCCTTGCTAGTAAAAAGATACATCCAAATTCCATGCAAAAGAAAGGATGTTCTTAGAAAATGCATCTACCCTGCCACTAGGGCTGTGGACTGAAATCCATTAATCTATTTTTCTAATCATGGTTACTCTGCACCAAGACAGTGACTCTGAGAGCAAAGTGCACAAGATCTTGCCTTACTCCATGTCAGCTTTGGCTGAGAAGCTCTGGGAAAACAAGATCTGATACTTTTTCTTGTAAACATGAACACATCCACTGCTTCAGAGGAAATCCACATAAGATCTAGTACTTTCCAGTACTAATGCACCATATGTGCAACCTATCTTCGAGCAGTAACTTTCCATATTAAAGTATATGTAAGCAGAGTCTGTCAGCACTTTCCTTTCTGGGGCTGGAAAAACACAAATGGACCCTAAGTGTGTTCTGCCAACCATATTGTAATTACTTTTCATAAATTAGTGGCACAGTTTTTATTTAGGAACAAACACTGGTCAAAGAGTTATCATGACAGAAGTAAATAACTAGACCAGAAAGATTACTTGCCACAGAAAGTGACATTAAAAAATTGATTTTAAAGACTTAAAAAAATGCCTACAGATCAGAAGTTTAAAGGAATATTTTTTAGACTAGATTCAGTATATTTACTACAGCATTTCTTAGTTAGTTCTGCTTTAAAACACAGAATACCACTCAGAAAGGATCTTAGATTTAGTAGCATTCCTAAACTGTTGGTTCCTTTGCTCTTTTTTTCTAGTAGATTTCTGCCAGCAGAACACTAACTACCACAGAGACATCTGAATATGTCCCTTGAAAAAGAACTATTTAATTCCCAAAATTGTTATTACCTCATATAACCAGTTAAAAGGATTCTAAATGTCTTCGATGGAAAGGTTAAAAGCTTCCTAGACTATGTGGAGTAGCAGTGGCATCATGCTATATTTGCTACATTACTCACTTCACCTTTTGTTTCATCAGAAACTACCTACTGATTTTGGGGTTCATATTACACTTTTTTAAAAAGAGCTGGAGTGAGGCTAATGATTTTTTCCCCCCTAGGCTGTATATTCTTCTTTACATTACATTTTAAACCATTTTGAGTCAGAAATTGTTTGGCTTTCAGGAGCCCACACTCAGAAGATTGTTGAACACTAAACCTTGAAATAAGGCACACAGACTTCTGTGTGCTAACAGAATTATTTGTGTAATACAATTGACCTGTTAAAATACAATTAAACTAAAGTCTGCAAGTGTCCTCTGACTTTAGGACAACTGGTACGTAATAGTTAACGTGCATAGTATCAATTTAGGAATTTTCATTTTAGGAATGTTTTCATTTCTACATACACGTATTTTGCAATAAAAAACCAAATCTATAATTAAAAAAAATCTCATCCAGCATAGTCGGACTCAGAGGGAAAGAAGAAAGTGAAACATAATGTCATCTACTAAACAGTTTATGAACACTGAGAAAAGTGCCATAATTTAGCAATCACTACGCTAACAGGGTACAATGAATGCTGCTGTGTAATGTTTATGTGGAGAGACGTGTCAAGGGATTATCTCTGTAATACATAGTCTCTGATCTAAGCTTCTCAAAATCTGTGTTAAATAAAAAAACAGCCACTCTAATTCTAAAATGTGAGCAAAAACATCCTTTCCAGGATGAATGAGGATGCCAGCGGGCCCTAGAAACTCTCTTTAGTTAAAATAACAAGCTGTGCAGCATCTCCCCATCCTCAGATAAAAGAAACTCAACAACATGTAATGGAGAAAGGAAGCTTTATAGACAGCAGCAAAACTCAGAAACAGTGTGTCACCTAACTATCAGCCAGAACAAGAAATGAAGGGGCCAATCACAGATTTGATTTACTGTCCCTGCTTCAGAGTTTCACTCTGACTGAAACCTGAGAAATTGTATGTTAAGCTCCTCCAAAAAAATAATAGTGAGAGAGGCATCTCAGAAATCAGTACAGGAAGTAGCAAAAGTACCTTCAGCTTAGTGATATTTTGCAAACAAACAAACAAACAAATAGGTACTTTTGAAATAACTGGCAGCACTGCACGTATTCTCAATGTAGCGTCCTTATCATCATGTTTACAAGGTTTTAGTGGGATTATTTTACTCAGTGCTGAATCTTTGTACTGCTATGCTTTGCAAGATACTTCTACAGATCAGTTGTCACAGCAGTAATTTCAACACAATGAAAAGTAGTTCAGACTAGGTTCAGAGAAAGGCATACACATCTTTAGCATAGGTTCCATAACATCTAACTTTCAAGTCCTCTAGCTTAAAGCAAAATCCATGACATTATTTTAAGTTTCTGTACCCTTTTTACAGTGCATAGGACATCAAGTGTCCCAAAATGAAATCCAAAATTGCAAACACTTTGTCTAGGGTACCAAAACAATTGTTTCGATACATTGAAAAGTAATGTGTCTAAAGTTTCCTAGATCTCAGATTTTCTAATTTCAGAATGTCTTCATCCACTATAAGCAAGCTGCTTTAAAAGAAGGTGCCTGTATGTATTGTTCAAGGAACTTAAAAAATCCTGTAGACACTGACATACTTTCAAATATTTTAGTGGTTGTGACATTTCTGGGAACTTTAAATATTAGAGTTTCTCATGAGAAGAGAGAAAGCTTATATGATGACCAAATTACAGAGGCTATACAAAATGGGGCACCAACACTACTATTTAGTCCTCTTGCTAGCTTTTAAAACACAGGCCTGGTTATAAGCATAATGTCTGAGGAGCTGGATTTTGACAGAGCATACATACATTCTACAGACCAAAATGTTTAATCCCACATTTACCACCTCAAAGGAGAATTTCACTTGGCTAGATAGGGACAACCTCCAATGAAATTAAAAGCCAAAAGCAGTAAGATAATATTTTAAGGCATAGTTATAGGTGTTTATAATTTTCTGCTGCCTTCTCTTTGTTACTGCAAAATTTGTACCTTTCTGGCACATACAAATATGTGAATAGATAGTTAACTGCAACTGGAAATTATCTGCCTCAAGAGTATAAAAATTATTTTGTACTTACATGAATGTATTTACCCACTTAAGCAGTCACTTTATGTATTTATTTTTGTTAGTTTAAATAACTATATGCACTAATTCATAACTTTGCATTCAGTGTATTTCAACTGTAAATCTCAAACTTCTGCATGTAAGTCCAATTACTTATTTGTAAATGACAAAATATTGCTGCTGAAAAATTAGGATACATCAGACAGAAGAAGACACATATTCAGAGCCTGCATGGAGAACAAACCTCAGGCTTCATTCTAGCTAACAGAAAAGAATCTACAGAAGAGAAAACAGACAGTAAGTACACAAAAGGTGAAATTACATTAACTGATTGCTGTTTTTAAAATCAGAGCTTTAAACATCTGTATAGAATATCTATTTAAAATGAAGCCTTCAAGCTAAGTAACAAAGCAGAAGTAAAAATGAAAACCAAGACATCATCTATTATGAGATACTGCTATGCATCATCAAGTAGCAGCTCCCTTGGAATATGTGCAATGTAGATTGGAAGTGATGTAAACTCACCTCTTGTTTTTGCAAACTGCTTGTCTAGTGGAGAGTAACAGTTGCTAATTAGTTTGAATTCAGTCTCACTGGGAAAATCATTCCATTCACCACAAACCTTCTTGTTAGATGCAACAAATAGGATTATGTCTGCAATATCCATGACACATGGACTCAAACTAGTCAAGCTAAATTATGACAGTGAAAGCCAGAGTGATTTTGAAAAATTGTAAAATTTTTCTTTCAAATTGTAAAATTTGAATGAATCCATTAGAAAACACCCAGAATCATCTAAAAGGGCAAACTGACAAAAACATACTTCATCTGTTGAAAGAATAATTTGATATGTGCAAAATGCCAGATATACTGCCATCAAGGCATAGATGCATACCATATGAGCAGGTGAAAATGTGTCTGTAAGAAGAATGATGTCCGCCCTGCAATCATATATTCTTCTGGTGTAGACTCTCTCATTGCAACTCTCTCACACACAATAAAAACAGTCTGAAATACATGTTTGCATAAATTTAAAATAGTTTCCACTAAAACGGAGAAATATTCACTATTGCTTCAACTTCAAAGCAGTTTTAGAAGCACTCACAATAGCCACATGGATAATGCTACAGTAGTGGTTGGCAAATTACAGACAAAAGCCTAATGGCAGTATGGAATACAATGTACTTGAATGAGAGAGGTCCTATTTACTGAAAAAGGTAGTGTTATAAAATTTTCTTTCTTGCTTTCTTCTTTTCTTGCTTTCTTCTTTTCTATCATGGTTGCAGCTAGCTTGTGGCTGCCAAATAAATCTGGTCATATCAGACCTTCAACCTCGGCTAGCCTAGAGGTAAAACAGGTCCTCAGATGAGGCAGGGATAGGTTGGATCAAATCTGCACAAGGACTTCACCAATCACATTCCATCCTAAGCTGCAGACATCACACTGGTCAGGAAGCTGGGCTGTGTGGGGATCAGACCAATCAACAGTTCAGACCAGTTTAGTTTTAGGTGTTTCAAATCCCCTGTATATACTGTTTGAACAATAAAGCTGGCTGCTGTAGCATGAAGCTCTGAGCTGTGTGTGTCGCCTCTGTCTCCAACCACCAACCTCAGGAAACACGCGGCCCTACAAGTAATATTTCCCTTCCCTTCCCTCTCCACAATGTAGACAGAAAAAAATAAATAGGACAAAACTGTATTATGAGCAGGAAGTTGCTGAAAAATTGAATCTTGGCTATTTGAACTCAGAGAGCTTATAAGCGATACAGTTAGTATCTGCTATTGCTATTGTCATTGTCTTCTGAGTTTTTAACTACTCTTACTTTGTTTGACCCTGTTTGGTTTAGATTTATATTTTGTATTTTTTCAGGCTAGTAGTCCATGTCATTGGGTTAAAGAACTGTGATGTCACTGAGCTAAAGAAAAAGAAAATGTGTGGCAAATTAAATAGAAACAATTGCGTTGGTAGCCTGTCATGTAGTAAAATGAAATTAAATCCATTTTCGCTCATGCCCAGATGATCTGAACTTCAAGATACTTTATTACGAAGATACCTCCTTATGATCCTGCAAGGTAAGAGCATACTCTAGCACTGCTTGGATTTGGGAAAATATTTAGGCTAAAGCTTAGAAGGCCTAAACAGCAATTAATGTCTTTTAAATAAATTCTAGATAATTTTTCTGTTATCAAAGGAAAATAAAGCCGCTTACAAAATCTTATACTGCACCAACATTTCTGTTGTCAGTTCAGTTCACAGTTGATGGTTGTGACTAAACGAAATGCTAAATGGGAAAGGAAATTTTTCTAAAGTTTGTGAGAACAGAGAATTAATATTTAGTTTGTTTAGGATCTTTGGCAATAGATATGTGCTGGGACACATATTTAACACTGTACATCTACAATATACTGGACTTTTATGAAACTGGTTTCTCAGGACAGATGATATTCATTGTTTTTGTCAAGAGAAATGAGAAAAGAGCCCTTACCTCTCTTCTAAGATTTGATTGGTTCTATTATTTAAATATATGGAAAAAAACATGGTAACATCTCTACTTCCAACAACTATTTCATATGAAAGACTAATCAGGCTGTCAGGTTTAAAATTAAATTGGAGTCTCCCATAGGATTCTCTTGCTCTTGAGCAAGATGAACGTAATCCATTTCAAGGAAGAGAGAATTATATACTAAAACATAATGTAAGTCTCATACTATTGACACATTGTAGCAATTACAAGCATTTGTCTAATCTGTCTGTCTGCCTATTTTATGTCATGTTTTTTTGCAATGATGTCAGGCTGTCCTGTAACTAGAAGCATGCTTGTTTTATAAAAATGAGTAAAAGGATACTTTTTAGTCTTGTTTTCACATATTTTTCACTGTAGAAAGGAAAAGATATCACCAAAATGAGGCTTTTGAGAATGTTAGGTATATGACCAGCAGGGGCTAACCACAGGATGGTGTTACCTTATGTTTTATGCTTGATTTGGACAATTCAGTTCTACTTGTTTGTATAATAAGCAAATACATTTTCTTCTTTTTTTCTCTCTTCCAGTTTTCATAAATGCAGCTGAGCTACAGAACTATGGTCTAATTAATTTTTATTATTGCTCAATCACTATACAAATAACCAGAAATGGTAGAAGTTACTTAAGTTTAACAACATGAATAGGTACTGAATAAACCAATTTTCTGATAAACACCATTCTTATTCTATTAGATGTTTAAGCAAATCAAACAGATACCCAACATTTTAGAACAAACACAAACCCCTGTCATTCATTGCATGAGATAAACCCCAGCATTCCTGTAGGAGCCTCTTGTGACTGTTGATGACACACAGTACATAGCACTGCAAAAGTCGGTGAGCTGGACAATTGGCATCCTCTGTGCAACCACCTTGGGACTCTGCAGACAGACTTAGCTCCCTGTTCAGTGCACAGCAGGTATTGAATGTCCAACCAATTAAAGTCAGTTGTACTTCCAGGTAAGTTTTATCACCACAAGTGTGGTGATAATAAAGCACTTGACAAGCTACTGATAATTAGTATGGCAGAATTGCAATATTTTAATGCTACATTGTCTACCTGTCTTTTGGGTTATTTCTGTGAGCCAACATGAAGCAACACCACACTTTCTCTTTTTTCTGCTACCTATTTCTTTTTATTTGTTTTGTGTTTTCTTCCATCTGGAAGAAAATCCACATATAATGAAAGCATGTGATTTCTCTTCTCCATTAGAAAATAAATAATCTAAGTGAAAGGTACATACATGAAAAAAATACATGAACTTGGGGGCAGAAATTGTGTCATCTAATAATCTATTAAAGCTTTGTTGCAGTTTTGATTCTGAATCCATTTCATATTTGCATTTCTATGTTTATGCAGCATTTCATGTTATTGAGGTAGATAATCAGTGAGAACACATTGTATATTGCAAAAAATAAAAATAACCTAATGTAAAACAGTAAATGCTACCCATTAATTGTTCCCATTCATAATCCACAGACCTACATTTTAACAAATGATCAGTTCCTATTGAGTTCTTAATTTAGAGAATAATACTGCATTCAATTAAACCATATGTTCTGGAAGGATTATTACTTAGCATATAAATCCACTAATTCAAGGTAGATGCTGGGGCAGTACATTAAATTATATATATCATCTTCTCTTTGTTACAACAAAACACAAAAGATTTCTTTCTTTTCCTGTTCAAACAAAAAAGAGACAAAATAAAATCTCAAAGGAAGATTTCCAACTATTTTTGAGGAGAAGCTAAACTGAGTTATAAATAACACAAGATTTGTATTTCTGAATGATTAATTTTAAAGAGCAAACTAGAAGCACAAAGAAAAAATGCAAGAAGACACTCACGGTTTATTATATTAAAGCCTTTAACCCAAATACTTAGAATCTAACATATCAAAATTAGCAGAAATATTTTTCACTGTAGTAGATTCAGAGCCTCAGTTGTTTTCCCAGATGAGTTCTGGACCTTTGGATGTCACACCTCTGGGAAAAGTTTGTTAATTTTCAAAAGGTTAAGATGCTTAAATTTTTCCTTTATTGTCTTTGCTGGTCTTTGAAGAGTTTATAATTGTGTTTTTTCCAAACAATTTTTATTAACATATTGGTTATCTATTAATTATCATAAATATTTTCCCATTGTATTTTTTCTTGAATTGTTAAGAGATATAAGCTGCTCAGAAGTTTCAATATTGCTAAATGTGTTTCACCTGTCTATTTAGATTTGCACGTTGTCCATTTTATTTGCTTCAGAGAAGAAACTCTGGTCTTCAAACTAGTGATACATTTTCAATCTAAAATATCCTCCTGTAGTTGTGCCTGCACAGCCATTGTTTTGTGTTCTGTTTTGACACTCTTCTTCTCCTTTCAGGGTAGTAACTTCCATACTTGCTAAAATTTCTGGGGTTTAATTCAGACATCTTTGATCATTGCGCGTTGATTTTTTCCTGAGTATTTTGGACATCCACATAATTAAAGGGCTTATGAAATAGCAGATGTTTACATATTCTCTTGCTGCTTTAGACATCAAATCCTACAACAACAACAAAAAAAGTGTGTGAATCAAACTTGTGAACAGTGAATCTTCAAGTGTGCAAGTGGTCACTAAGTAGAACACGGTTTTCTACCACCTTTAGAAGATATATGTATCTGCATTATACTCATCAAGAAAAATAAACCTTTCCTGGTCTTAGGATGTTCTCTAAATGCTTACACTTCTCATCCCTTATGGCCTAATTTGTATTATTTGCATTCATTTCTTATATCTTCAAGGAGGTAATCATACTTTGGGTGCTCATTTCAAAGCATATTAAAAATGAGATAGGAAATCCTCTCCTAAAGTACTGTCTCATTTTTGACATGAGTGACTTGATTTCAAAGCAGGAGAGTTTCAAATGTCCAACATAAAATGGTAATAAGAGTAAGAAAATGAGTTATGTCTATAACATGTTTTCATAAATTATAGTGATGTACATGGGACTAGAAGAAGCATGGGAAAGGAAATTGTTTAATGATTGTTGTCAAAAAGGAACTCTTTTTTTTTCCCTAGAAAGTAAAGGGGAACAAAGGTCTGTGCAAAACCTATGTCCTGATGTAAAATCTTATGAGAACTATCAGCCATATGTATCTATATAATCTTGGGCAGCACATTAGTCATCTTCCCCTGCACCTCATAAACCTGACAACTTGATGTAATACTAAGGATTTGGATTTGCTGATTCATCTTCATTTTTTCATACATGTAACTTGAAACAACTGACACCTACAGAGGAAGGGCAAACCAATCCCTCCCCCCAAAAAAGCATTTTCAAACCTTAGATATTCCCTACATATCAACAGAATAACTTCTGTGAGTTTGAAGATATTTTTTGCTGTGTTTATTATAGAGAACTATTTTATTCAACCTTAGGGGCTATTATCAAATAAATAAGTGAGTTCTATGAGTAAATAGACCCCCTCAGAAGTGCTGGCATTAAAAGATAGAAGATTAAGGAAGACTTCAGCTCCTAGAAGAATGTTTTGCCAAAGCTAAGCAAACAGTCAGATTCCCTTTATTCAAACTTCTTTACGAGTTCTGAAATGCCTTATATACATCATCAGAATTAAAACTTCAACACAAAAACTCATTTTATCTTAAGATTGAATTCAAATGAGAGTAATTCACTTACCTGGAGTTAGATAATCAAGTTACATTGTACTGTATTTTAACTGAGAATGCAATACAGGAAACTGAAAACACATTTATGCTTTTATGATTATGATCTATGTTATGAAGTAATTTATCACCTTCATTGGGTGTGCAGGTGAGACAAAGCATACAAAGTCTACGTCTGCATCAGAAAACACAGCAGTGCCTTTGTGTGAGCTGCCACCTGATGTGGCAGAAGCAGTTTGTTGATACTCATGCAAGCATTGCATGCTTGGTGGCACAGTCCTTGGAGATGATCCCAGCTACCCATAGTGAAAAAGTTTTCTGTTAAATAAGAACATATTTTCTCACTTCACATGAAGCTAGAAAACAGCCAGGCAAATTCAAAGAAAGGCTTTGCTCTTCTTCCCCCCATGTACAATCTGCTGTGACATGGATGGCAAGCTGCAGAGAGGAACAGTTATGTGGATGTGTTGGATGTATTTGTTAGGTGCATTATACCTCCTTAATTTATTGCCTAATTTATCACTGAAATAATTTTATGGCACATACATAGGATTTATAGAAAAGATGCAACTTAAGCTCAGTAGTTCTGTTATAGTACTGCTTACATTATGAAGAAAATAAATGCTGTTCTGCATGACTGCTTTCTCTATAGCTAAGATTTATTAAGAAATTAATCTTAAAAACTTCCTTCCTTGAATTTGTTTTTTGAGTAATAACACAACATACACAAAGGTCCTAAAGATTTTGTCTGATGCTTTTATGCCAATATATTGAGAGAAAACTCATACACAATATTTTCCTAGGAAGTATAATTATTTTTTTTTGCCTTTGCCTTTGGGCTATGTTTTCCAGTATGTCCATTCAAATCTAAGCTGTTTGTCAATGAATGTAGGTCCATCAGTCAAATGCTTGATTTGAAATAAGCAGAAAATACATGAAATCTACATATTTATGGAAGAAAAAGTAGTAGGGGGAGGGAAAAAGGAAAAACAAAGAGATTCAGCTAGTGATTTAAGAGATCTTAATTGAATTGCACTGGAAGGGATATTTGAAGCTTCAAGAACAGATTTTTTTTAGTGTCTAGTTTAGAATTACTCAATAGCTGTCTTTCTTTTCTGCTGCATTCTATAAATTTTTAAATGTTCAGAAGTAAATACATTTAGAGCTATTGCAACACTTGCACTGAAAATGCAATTTTCTCTTAATGTTTCAATATTTGGGGTTATTTCTTTTAATCAAAACAATACATTTTATTGTTCCAAAGCTGCCACTAGTTGATTTTAAAAGGTAATTTTATCCTGTAACAGGGATAACAGCTACTTTTTGCTATGTTTCTTCCTGGCATATACAAGAAGAAATACCCAATAGCAAGAGAGAATGGGAGCTGAAAGTGACACGGTTCTTATGTTTATGGATTTCATGATTCTGTTTGGAAGTGAACCACAATACCTGTTATGCTTTTACAGTCCCCATTTTCATGATTATTAGATCATTACATTTAGATCATTACATTACTTAAACCAATTTAAGTTTGTATTAGCAAGAATTTGTGATCATCTCTCACCTCTGACCTTTGCGTTAATAAATTCCTCTGTTGTTGGAACTCAGGGCACAGGGAAGATTTCCCTGCCTGGCCTGACAGACCCTGATCCTCAGGAAAGCACTGCTTTTGACATTTGTCCACAGAGGGGACTTCCAAGACTTTGTGATGGAGTGGAGTCTGTGAGTGTGTGAAGTGGATAGTGGTGTGGTTTGTCACAGAGTGAAAAATTCAGACTTTTGAGGTTTTAGTATGGAGGTACATGGGAAAAAAAATGGAGGATTTTTGGCATTGTCCAATTACCTTCTTCTTCATCCACTCCATTTTCTGCAGTGTGGGCGGCATTGGGTGATTGGCTGGAGAAAGTCGCAGTGCAGATGTTGCGTGTTAGAGAGTTAGTCAGTTATTGGTAGAAAAGTAGAAATAAAGTAGTTTTTAGAGTTAATTGAACAAGATGGCTTTAAAAGACCTTGAAACTGTACATCTTGTGACCTTTTTGCTGTGTTCCTCACCACGCTGAGGCTGGTGCTGGCGGCATGGAGAATTTTTGATAAAATAGATAAAGATAAAAATAGATAAAGATAAAAAATAAACAGCAACCTGAAGACCGAAAAGGATCCAGTTCATCTCTCAATCCTTGCACAGAACTCTTATTAGGGGTTGCCCACGCAGGGGGCCCCCAGGGAGGATTCCCACACTCTGTCTAATTGCTGTATCTTACGACAGTGCTGTGGTGTGTAACTATTATCACTGTAAAATGACATATAAACTTTGTTTTACATGAGCAAGTAGAATGATATTATTTCTGCAGTGAGCAATAATTATCTCCCTCGTAGCTGAAAATATATACTGTGGATAAACTGTGTTCATATAATAACCTTTGTTTGTAAGGCAAGTTAATGAAAAGAGGAATGTTGAAAAATATATCTGTCTACTGAGTTCTGATGGAGTAATATTATTACTTTACAATAAAACATTCTATACAAACAAACAGAAAAGTTGATTTTGCTCTGAATATATGGATTTAAATGAAATTAACATCATGATTTTACACTTTGATTATAAGAAGAATGCAGCCATGAAAAGAAATATTTATTTCCTCTAATGGCATAAGAAATGCCTAAAACCGTGTACTTGGTACTTACATGGGTTGATACAAACATGAAGTACTGACCCTGAAACTTACATTTTTCACCTTGCAATTTTCTGTATATGATAGAGAATTGCACATTAGGTGTTTTATATGGGTTCTTCATCTGCTGCTTTAATTAATGTAGACATAAAAAAGATATTGCCATCATTCCATAAATATTTTAACATTCAGTAAAGTTTTTATTAAATATTTATTTACCAGGACAACATTCACTGTGTCATAATTACTTTCAATTTAAAAACCTCTTTCCATATATAGCATAGGTCCCACTGACCTTGCTATGAATTGCCTTTTCAATTCTAAGTAGGGTTAAAAGAAAGATGTTGCATGAGTCATCAGCCTTGACTTTGTTCTCCCCATTTTATATAAACTTTGCAAAGTATCAGTTGCCAGTTATTAGGAAGAGTAGGTATATTACTTTTATTTGAAAAAGTGATCTTTTATGTCTTTCTCTACAGGAATAGAGTTCAATTCTAAGATTAATCAATAATTTTATTCAGTTTTACTTTCTCCTTTAAGAAATTCATATAGAATAACTCCTTACTAATATTTCTTTATCAGTCTCAACAGTCAAGAAAAATATTTACATTACACTCTGGAAAAGATCTCTCATTTTCATTGAATTGGTCAGTGCCTCTCTGAATTTGCAAACAGAGTGACAAGAGTACACTTAAGAAAAAGACTATTTTGCTTGCATTTCCCACATATGTTTTAATTTTGCAATAATTTAAAAACATCTATTTTTAGTTTACTTGGTTTATTTTTTAACGATTTTTTTCCAGTAACTAGGAAATTTATATTGTCTGTCATTAAATTCTTTGGCATAATTTTAAAATAGATTAAATACAGCACAGATGCATAACATATATATAAGCACTTCTTTTATATGAGATAGAATTCACAGTAATGATATAACTGATTGAACTGTAAAACTCCACATTTACTTCAAAAAGAATTAAAGCCTAGACATGCTATATCCAGGATATAAATTCTTTAAACTCCTGATAAGAAAAATCTTCAAAATAAACACATTTGCTGATGTAAGGTATTTTTACAAGCTCTTACCTGCATGCATTTACTCTCTAGTAAGTTAACCTTTGTATACATTTTGACTACTAGAGGGGGAAAGTTACAAATAGATTCTCATGGTAAAAGTATCATTAACTGCTTAGAGAATGGATGGCAACAGTCATATATGCATATTTTAGGAGGTCAACAATATTTTAAATGGTGTGTCAGAAAGAAAGAGGCATATAATAGGATTGAATATAATGTGGATGAAATCAAACTAAAAATTACAAATAGTTTACTTATATAGATAAATTAATTTGGACTGTTATTGCCGGTGCAGTTTCCAATAATGGTTTAATGGTTCTAGATAACAGTTTTATTTCCACAAAATGTTTTAGATATTTTTTCTTCTCTGAATTTCCAAAGACACAGACATCAAAGATGGAAATAGTTTCCTAAAGACATTTTCTACATCAACAGTTTTTTCAGGTTTTTAGCTGTCATCTTATTAGTCTGGTTATAATTAAAATATTAATTCTAATTCACTCTATTTCATCTTTAAATGCAAAAGACACACCCAAATCAAAATTAATCAACTAACCAAAAAAATCTGCCTATTTATTAGACTGGGTAGCTTCTTTATATTTTACTGAACAGGGGATGAAATGTATCAGCAAACATTATAAAGTTGGTGAGGTACTAGGACATGCATTAAATCCCTGATTGCCTAAGAAATGCTGCATAATATATTACCTAATGAAGGGCCTTGAAAAAAGAAATTGTAAATCACTGTCCTCCAATTAAAATTATGGAGAAAATCTATGCTACCTTGTATGCTTCATGAGTGCTTGAATGTGTAATTCTCAGACAGTTCTGTGATGTCAGCTCCCTCACAGAGCCAAGAAATGTGCCACAAAATCCTAGAGATTTTCATTGAAACACTTGAGTATATTCAGAAACATACATGGAAAAAAATTATAAACATTATTTACAAATATATTGGCAGATGTGATCTTTATTTGGATTCAAATACAATCGTACATTTGAAATACCAGAAAGCACTATAATAGTTATCCCTGTAATCACCTGTTACAATTATAATTATAATTATATTATAATTACATTATAATTATAATAATATTACTTGCTATTAGGCATTGTCCAATAACAGCATTATTCTTGAGAAATGGAGTTATTCTTTGGGAAAACCAATTTCCAGATCTCAGCTTACATCCTTTCTTAAAACAAAAATAAATTTGCAGGATTAAGCAGCACATTCACAATTCACCAGAAGGCAAGAAAGATACCCGGGTCAGGATAAAGTTTAGGCAGTGTTTCGAGATTTATAGCCAAAAACTTTAATTTGGTTTAATAACAAGAAATAAAAATATTAATACTTTTACTTGGTTTGAAGGAGTTTTGAGAACTACAATCCTGGCAAAATCAGCATCTATTACCTCCATTTATTTTGCTGTTCTTGTAAAATTGTGTACATAAATAGCTTTTCATCTTTGGTGACACTATTCTTGGTCAAGAAACTAAAAACGATCTGGACACAAAATAATCAAGAAACAAAGTGGAAGTCTCCACTCAGTCTTCTATAAAACAAAAGTTAAAACATTTTATATCACTAGGGATGGGAACAGATAGTTGTTTCACCTAGCCTAACTTAGTAAACAAAAAGTAACAATTGTAACTACCTATTCTCCTACAGTATGTTCCAGACGGCAGTGCTTGGGGTACCAAGCTTATTCTTCTCACAGAACAGACTCCAGACATAATTTTCAAGTACAGTAGCAAATGATCTGAAAACCAGGACAAGCCTTGGCCACACCTTTTAAAGCTTATCTGTGTGCAGAGAAAGTATAAACGAGTTTCAATCACAATTCAGTTATGGTAGATATCAGGAAAATTGGGTAAGGGCTTAAAAACAAATACATCAAGTTTAAGTGTAGCTTCAACGAGTCAATTGATGTCTCTGACAAGCAATTACAAGTCCACACAGATATCCAAAATCACATAGAGCAAACATAGTGATAGATAATAACACTTAGCTATCCAAGGAGCAGCTGATTTGCTTGATGTATTCCAAAATGGGTTGCATCTATGAAGTAGATAAAAGAGCTAGACCACTTGGGCAAGAGCAACAAGGCACCAGAAAATTAAATTTGCGAAAAATGTAGTGGAATTCCATTTAGTGATGAGATGTTGAAAACTAAAATAACTTCGGCAGAAACAAAAGAATGTATATATAGAGATCTTAGCAATAACTGTTCTTCAAAACAGCAGAAATTCTCAGTTGAGAGAAGTGGAATACAGACAGTTCACAGCAAATAGCAGTAAGATATTGTTCCTTGTATTTATGTATAAGCCATAAACCTTGAATGCAGAAAAAAAAATCCAAGCAAATAAAAAAAAACTGGCCCAGAGCCAGGCACCCACAAGAGTCATTCACTCACCCTCCCTTGTCACAGATGGGCAGAGGAGAGAGAAACAAATTAAAAAAGGGTTCATCAGTTGAGATTAGGACTGGGCAAAAACACTTGAAGGGCAAAACAGGCTAAACTTAAAGTTGTAAAGTGAATTTTTGACTAACAAAATCAGAAGAGGATGACGAGAAGTAAAATAAGGCCTTAAAACGCCTTTCTCCCCTCCAACCCCTCTCTCCTCCCCACTGACAGTATAGGGAGACAGGGCATGGGAGTCAGATGGTCAGATCATCACTGAGATTTTCTTCCACTGCTACAGGAGAGGAGTCCTTCCTCTGTGAGGCCATGGGGTCCCTCCCACGGGNTGAAAAACTGTGTCATCTTTGTTTTGATCTTCTTCTTAAATATGTCATCACAGAGGTGTTATCAGCCTCTCTGACTGGGCCAGCAGCATGACCATCTTCACAGCCATTAGGGATTGACTCTGCTGGACATGGTGGAAGCTTCCAGCAACTTCTCACAGAAACCACCCCTGCAGCCCCCCTCCCATCCCATTACCAAAAACCATGCCATGCAAAACCAATACCTCAACCAAATAAACACTTCATGCTTTCTCTTTCTCTATTTTTTTTAAGTTGATATTTTGCTGACATAAAGAATTCATTGCTCCAGAACTACATGTAAAATCCTCAGTAATACTGTGTAGAGCAGCTCAATTATTGTTTGTTAGGAATTAAATTATTGCATTACTTTGTTACTAAAGTATTGTCTTTAATAGAAATTTAATTAAAATTTTGGCACACCTGAACTGGGTGGGTGAACTATTGCTAAACTACAGGTAAGTTGATAGGCAAAAAAAAAAAAAGGGGGAAAAAGAAAGACAGTGTCATTTTCTATATCTTTCAGTCCTAATTTAATTTATTGTATTCACTGAATTATTTAATTGATTTTCAAGTTTCATATCTCTTCTCTATTTTTAGTACCATATATGTCTATAATCAGATCTTGCGGGCTGTAAGCAGCTGTAAACAGCTGCAAATTTTCCTAATCTATTTTAAAAAGAGCTGATTGGATTACAAATTATTTTGCTTGTTTTCTCACCAACTCATTGGTTCATTCTTTAATTAGTATTTATATTCAAGCACTTATTTACTTCTCAAAACATGTGTGAAAACATGGCATGTGTATACCAATAAGATGTGAAAACTATACAGTCAGAGATCTACTTAGTAAATCTCCTTCTGCCTTTCTGGTTCTCACCATCTTTTTATTTCTTCCCACGCAGTTAACTCACTTTTGCACATGCTCACTGCAGTTTTGTTTCACAGTCTCCAGCACCACAGAATCATTTAATACATTCTGTTAACCCAGGGCCTCAAGTTGCTCTTTTGCTGTCTGCTTTTCCTGTCCGCTGGAGACGAAAACATCGTTTCAACACATTTAGTTTTGCAGAAGATAGGAGATTTTGGGCTCTCTGAGTAACTGAGTCAACAGCAGAAACAATGGAAAAAAGTAAGAGGGGTGGCATCAGAGAAAATTGATACAGAAACGCATGGTCACTCTCTAATACCACAAAAGCCACAATAGCTTTGTTCATTTTGAAAAGACAATTGAAGCAGCATGGTAGTTTCTGTTTAAGTCATTCTAGAATGGGAAATCAACCTTGATAGCAATGAAACTTTAGCTTTTTTCTCTTTGTTTTTTCCCCTCTGTTCAGCTGGCAGCAGTGGGAAGTCAGAATCTGATCTAGCCAGCTACAGGGCCATTTTCTCTCCTTAATCACACAGCTTCAGTTAGCATGGGGAAAGCCAGATGGAGCTCACTCAGGAGCACTGGCGTAACTAAGGGGGGAATTTGGACCACATTATTGGTTTGAGTTTTGGACCATGGCAGATAGAGGAACACAAAGTAGAGTAAAGTGAGGGAAATGCAGATGAGGCTGAACATATTCATCTTTCTCCTTGCTAATTACTGCTTCTGAAAAGCTGCTCATTCAATGGTGTTCCCTGATTCTCTTACACGACTTGTAGTGGTTGTGCTATTGGAGCTGCACTGCAAACATCCTAAATTATCTATTCAATTTAGTAACTAATGTCACATTTGCTTACTTCAAGGGTTATGAGTAAATTTCTCACATCCTGTGCCATCTCACATCCCCTAGTTGCTGTTGGTGTGAACTCCAAGAAAATTCAATGCTAATGCCAAAGGCCCTGACTGAGCAAACTTCGATTCTGAAAGTCTAAGGGGTCAAAGCCAAAACAATGGACCAGCTGTTCCTACTGGAACAACAGAAAGAAAATGTGAATAACAAGGACTTGAAATGTCTTTCTTCATTAAAATCATGTCTGTGTGGTGTTTTCCTTCTTGAAGACTCTGCATCATTTAAAGACACACTTTATGAAGTGCAATCTGTGGAGCAATTCAGAGCCTCTAAAACCCCATCATTTTTTTACTCTGTTTAGCGTGATGAAGCTAACAGAAAAAAAATGCTGCTTTCTATCCAGATGAATGATAGACAAACTCTTACTGGGGACACCAATCAGTTGTAGCTAAAAGAGAAATTCTTTTCTTCAGCTTATTGCTGGTACATAAATATGATGCCAGATTGCAATGTCTATCATTGCAAATATGTACCACCAGGTCAGTCATCAAGTGAAACAAACTTTCCTGAAGACCTGTCCTTACAGTTCATGGACACATGAATAGGTAGGGGTCCGCTCAGCTTTTCTTGAATAAAATGGTGTTTTAGAATTTAAATTGCTATCTGAAAATAATTTGAAATATTTGAAAATAATTCTGTGAATTTTTTAAAAGAAGAAGAAAATCCTTTATAAAACTATGATTCTTTTTAACTTCATATTTCACTGTGCTTTCCGTATGAAGGAATAATGAAGTGTTATAATATCCTATAGCTCCTGAAACTACTATGAAATATTAGAGACTGAAGGAAGAGAAGTAAGAAAAATTAAAGAAGGAATGAAAAGTCTTATCTATGCTTAATTTTGTGAGGCTTATTTCATTCCAACAGAATTTGAGAAAAAAAATTTCAACATCTACCCTAATACATCAGCTTATTTTCATATTTTTAATCTACAGGTATAAATGTATAATTAGAGTTGGATTCCAGCTTTAAATTGTAACTTAATGGTTTTGCCTTTTGCTTCCTCATTTCGCTTAGTAGTTTTGAGTAAAAGTTACCCGTGGTTGGATTACACTTCTCTGAAGGGACCTTTATATTTTAATTACTGAAGTGGCTGTGAGACAGCATGCCTAGATAAGTCTTTGCTACTCTCAGCTGCAAAACTCAATGATTTCAGGAGAGTTGAGGTTCCTTCTCTAGTCAGATAGTTTTTTCTGTGGCATACTTGAAAATGCTTAGGAAGCCACTACCCATTACATTTGGTTAATCTCCAGAGGTGCTCCACCATGGCTGATTTGCACACCTATCCTAGAGTGCAGCATTGACCGTAAGAGCACAATCTGTCTTTTTCAGAATGACACAGGTCAGTTTAAATCACGTCAGAGAGAGCAGTCACTTTGAGCAGAGAAGAGGGAAGCAGCAGTGGAGCCGGTCAATCATAAGCATTTTTCTGACTTTAACCAGCTCACACTATTGATTGCAGTATCTCTGCTGAGAGGGCAGCAACTCATGGCTTGATGACAGTAATTTCTTAAAACACTAAGAATATGAGTACTCTGTGTGACCCCTTAAAAGGCTACAAATGACATTAGGCAGATGCGCAGGGAAAGTAAAAAGTTATGGTCCAGTCTTACAACTCAAGAGTGCATTTACATAAAGCAATACATTAATGCCTTCTGTCTCAGAGGATTCTAACTGATCAGTTTTGGCATATTCACTCACTAGTAATGCACTATTTTATTATCTTGAGGATTTTCTTGCTCTTTTACTAATAAAGAAATAAATGTACCTACTTCCCAGTCAGCTTTACATCTCACAATCTTATTTAAGTTTCTTCAGCAGCTATTCCATTGAGGTGATTCATCTGAGCATGATTTGAGTTATTAACTGGTTAAGGCATAGAGGTTCAGCAGAGAAGGGAGACATGTCTGGGAATTTGCCCCAGGTAGTTTGTA
>VWZV01003331.1:1500-12411 GCA_013397155.1 Irena cyanogastra
AACAGAATAGGAACTGAAGCAGAGAAACAGATTCAAGTAGTTTGGACAGATTGTTGGCAACTACTCATGCCCTGAAGATAAACTTTTATCTGGCTGTATGTGCAAAACTTAACTCTAGTCATTTATCATTCTCTATAGCAATAGATTTTCAAAGCATTTTAGTTTCCAGACAGGTAGGTTTTACAACACTTGTTTTGTAAACATAATAGAAAATTCCAGAATGTGTGACAAATGCAACTCCATCAGCCTTATTATTCTGCAATAGCCGGTTTTATGAAGAAATAAAAAGTGACATCAGCTGCACAACAGGATTCCAAACTGACATTTTCTCCTCTGGTCTGATTTTCATATAGCTGAAGTTCCAGACCAGGCTGAGGCCCAGACAATTAAGTTTTTGTAGAACGCTTACTCCTAACTGTCCAGAATAAACAGATAGTACTAGCATCACCTTTATTATATTCTTCCTTGCAGTGACTTTGGAGTTTCATTCTTTGACATAAATGTTCTACTAATATTTGCTTTTTAATACCTACAAAACTAGATACTTTAAACAAGTAAAATGTATTTTATGGCACAATGCTCCCTTTTAGTATAGAAATGCTTAAGAACTCATCATTTTCAAAAAAACATCTTTAATGAGCAGACTTTTTTTGAGATGGTAGACTCTGGTGTACGCCTCTACTGGTTAACTCACAGCTCCTTCCAAAAGGAAATCAACTTGTTTGAATGATTATTTAAGCCTGTACTTGCATTGCAGAGTTTATGCCAGTTAAATGGTTAGCATTTAAAATAAAAATCACATCTGAGAGCTATATTGCTACAGAAATGAATAGCTACAAAGCCTCAAAATAAAAATTATTTTCTTGTTTTATTCCCACATTTTACTTATACCATTGTTGTTAAAGTAATTGCATGTAAAGAATCCTGAAAACTCTTAACTACAAATTTTAATGCAAGGGAGATGACTCTTTTTTGCTACAATTCTGAAAAGTAAACATGTTTGCAACTAGTATTTTATGCCTGAGTANTTTTTTTACAAACTTTTACAACTTTGTTAAAAGAGAAATATTTTAATATAGTACCCTCCTGAAAAAAAAATACTACTTTTCCAGAAGTAGTGGCTGTTACTCTAGATGAAATCAAGTGTGTACCGAAAATTTAACTTCATGCAGAAGACATGTGCTAGGTTCAAATACGATGGCCAGGAAAGCTGAAGCAGACCAGGAAAAACACTTCCTGTTCACCCTCTGGAAGTTCAGTTTCACCAGAAAAGGCTAAAGAAAAAATCCAGCTCTACTTTTCATACTATTACAAAGCATTATCTATGACAAAGAGGACCTCAGGAACAATAAGAAGGGTTTGACTAAGATTAAGCAATTCTTACCCCTGTAAAAAGCAACTAACAAAAGTCAGTATCCTACCTGCACTGTGATCATAGACCTAAGTAGTTAGCAGTAACACAGAACAGAAACAATTCTTTGCAGTCCTAGTGTCTATGGAGCACAATCATCACAAGACCTAAAGCTCTTTACCCCTTGGCTATTCCAGCTGCAGACATAGGCAATTAGTACCTTTAGCCATAATTCCATATACAATGCTATTCTGCCATTCCATCTTTCTCCCACTAACTTTTGACTTGTGGCCAATTTCAACCAAGTATAGCAAAACAATGATGTCAAAATTAGGAGGTTCCCCAAGTTTCTGTGAAATGAGAGAGGATGAAAGAGTCATATGAACAAAAGAAAAGCCAAGCTGCTAACTCCAACAGTTATCTGTTCCAGAACACAGCAAAAATTAATAGCTAAAATCAACATTTGCTTAGCTCAGAACCAGCCACTGCATTTGCCAGCTTTTCACCATGGATAATAAGAATCTGAAGTTATTAGAGGCATGTAAATAAAAAGCTTGTCAGGAAAAAAAAATAAGCTTCATTCATTCTTTTTTGACACTTTGTAGTCATCCTAGAAAGTTTGTATTCCTCTCACAATTTCACATTTGAAAGTAAAAAGAGTACAAACATTCTCGAAACACCAAGTCTTACAGTCACATGGACCAGACGCATGCTCAGAGCATGTGTTACCATAGGAATACCTGACCTGGATCAGAAGCCAGTCACTGCACCAAGGCACAGTCAATGTGGAGTGCAAGGATTGTAGCTCAGAGAAAGAAAGAGTTTATCTTTGAATTTTTTCTTGTGTTTTACACACACAGTATCTTTGTTATTCCCATAAAGAAGATATTAACACACTCTTCAGTTGGCAGTTTCTGTGGACAATTATGAAGTTATATGATGATCTCTGGAACGCCGTCTAGCCTTTGATTTTTGACTGAGACAGCACATAGACAAACTAAATGCAGATAACATATGAAACAAATTAAAAATTACCCTGAAAGTTTTGTTAAGGGCCACTTAGATCTAGCTTAATTTCATCAAGGGAGCTTTGTGTTGGTGTAACAGAGATCTTGCCTACATTTGCATAACAGCTTTACACTAAGGTAGTCAGTTGATTTTGGCATGCTGCCTGCTTATACAGAAAATGAAAATAACTTTAAACCATCTTTTGCAGTCAGCTCAGCCTGAACCTTTTCTTTTCATTTGGTGGAAGGCTGATAAATGGGACAAATCATCCAAATCACTTGTCACTTCTGCCATATATAACAAGCAAAATCAAGTTTCAGTCATAGATAATCCCCTCTCACCTTTTCAAATACATAGAACTCCAATGTATCACTCCATAAGTTTTGCATGGTTAATTTTTTAAAATTATTTTTATTTATTCTGGAAGTCAGTGAAAATCTTTTGGAAACCTCTCTTATACACGGAGCCAGATAATGCAGTAAAGAATTCACGTTTCCCCCTGCTCTGTTCCCCTAGGAAGTAATCCTAACTCAAAATACGAACAGCCATCTAGCTGCCTCCATCCATACAAGGGAGGAATACGAATGTTACAGACTGTCACATGAATACAAAAGAAAATCCCACCAATATGAGCCTTTAGACTATAACTTCTGTAAAGTCTGATTAATAAACGTAAGCATCTTAGAAATTAGATACAGGCACACAATTGACATCAAGTTATTATATCAGATCTTTGAAGAGATCATTCTACCTAAAAGACAATCCATTTGATAAAGAAAGGGAAAAATACATCTAATAAGAAATTAGTTTTATCAAAATAAGCTTGATACCCCAGAATGCAGCTTCTACTATGCAGAGTTAAAAATATCCTAGAAAACTGCAAAAGTACATTGGAGGGGTTGAGTTTCTGGATGAAGTTGGTAAACTGCCCATCTGTGACTCAAATTGCTTCTTTTTTTGAGTGATGATGTAGGATATTGCAGTGGTGCAGACTACATTAATATGCAATGTAAATATTGAAGCTAGAAAATTCTACTTCACCCCAAAAGAAGCTTACAGGGAGGTTTGGATTTTGGGATTAGTTCAAACTCTCCACTTCACTCTTTAGAGATTTATAGTAAGAAGCTATAGTTAAACTGCTTTATTACACAGAAGATAAAATTACATATAAAACATAAAACCATGCAAAAACTATTTCAAAAAGTACTTACAAGTTTCAGCTATAAATTAAAGCATAAATCAGTCAAAACTGCAACATCAGGAAGAAACAATTACAGATGTAAGTGCTCACTCTTTAGTAAAAAAACAATTACCGCCATATGCTTGAAGTTTAGGAAATTATTTCTGTGTGGTTTTTTTTTTTTTTTTTGGGTTTTTTTGTTTTTAAAGAGATGCAACGCCAATAAAACTAGTTAACCTGTTGCTTGTTAATAGAAAATTAGACTTTTTAATAGATTGTAGTTCTGAGAGAGAATAAAATCCCTGTATCATGAACCAGAAGGTGGTTAATAAAATGGAGCTTATATAAAACCACTAGAAGACTTTGTCACTCCAGGCCAGTTATAGTTGATCACTGCATGTAATCAGCACTAACAAGACACAGTGACTATAAAGAAATTTCTTCTTTTAGCAAATATATAGCTCTACTGGAATTCCATAGGGTATCAGAAGTATTTTTGTCTTCTCTTTCAAATTATCTCTACAAATTTAGGCTTTTATCTGAAATATATGATAGAACTCCAGTGCCACAGTGAAATACTATGTGCCACTAATACAGGGCTTACCAATATCACAGCTATTAGCTTTGTGAAATTTAGTGCTGTCTGACAAATACCAGACAGTTCTTCAGGATCTGAAGAGAAATGGTAATATAAAGGAGGAAAACTCATTTGAGTTATACACAGGGGCATCCAGTAGTAATTTCTAAACTTTACAAAACAACTATAATTTATAGGGTTCCTATAAAGGAGCTATTTATTTCTCAAAGATTAAGACTACTCCCCTATCACCATGTGAAGAGAAAGAGAGCTAACATACAGCACTTTCCTTTCTCTCATGCAAGAAAATTCCTGGTTTTTTGGCTTTTTTGTTTTGACTGACCAAAAAGGCAGTATTATTTTGAAGTAAAAGAACCCAAAAAAGTTATTTCAGGAGTTTAGATTATCATAATAAATGTTTCCAAAAATAGTTACTTTAAACACGTATTAGGAGGTTCAGATTTGAGTTCTTTTCAATTTAGTAACAAACACAATCAGATGACATTTAAAAGTATGTTGCAAGACAATCAGTTGCAAACGATGCCAAAGCATGAAAATAATGTCAAATCATACTAATCAAGTACAGTCTTGTAAATCCATTTGCTAAATATTTTTAGCATTTTTAATATTTAAACCTTTTGTTAAAACAGCTCATAAAACCATTCATGTAGAGAAACGTATCTATGAAAGTCTCATGTTCCCAGTAAGATTACTCCTGGTTTACAGTCCAAGCATAATGTGTTTGTCATAGATGGACTCTCTCCCATTAATCTGATGAAGGTAGAGCTTCATCAATCTATTTAACCATTTCAAACTGGCCACAATCTACAATCTAAAATTCTGCCACAACCACCAACTTATCATGTAAACAATGTGAATTATAAAAACATACCTGTTTTTTCTGAGGTTCTAAGAAACACCATGTCAGATGGGATTCGTTGATTCTGAGAGAAGAAAAAAAAAAANNNGAGAGAAGAAGAAAAAAAAGGTATATTTTTTGTAAGTACCAAAAAAAGTGAATTCCAATCAAAAGTCCAGTAAGATCTATCAGCAAAAGGTCACACTTGGATTGAAACTCAATTAAAACAGGATTTCTCACAGTACTTTACATTCAGCATTTGCAATTCAGAAATCAATATTTTCGAAAAATTATACCATAAGCAAACAACATCTAATCCTTTCAGATGTTCTTTATAAGTGAATCATAAATACCTGAAGAACAGATTAACATTTTCTTGACTGAAAACAGTACTTCAAGTATATAAATATGTAATTGAAAGATCTTAAAATATAGTTTCACTGAGCAAAACTCTGAGATTCAGTTAGCACATATAATAGAGAAAAAAAGGTAAATTTAAAAATATCTGTCTTGGCACTCAAGATGCAAATGTTATGTACACCAAGCATCCTTCTCTCTTCCAACACACACAGGGGAAATAGCAAATTAGGGAACAGTGTTTTCCTATTCCACATATGTCAAATGAACAGAATTTCTTCCTCACTAAGACAGAATCATATGCACAGTCAGATGTACCTATTCTGTCATTTCCCTTTCCAGCACAGAACTGTCTGTATCAAGTTTTCAATTATTTGTTGACCACAGAAAAGCCAATCTAAGCTTTCACAGGTTAAACAAAACAAACAATACCAGCCTCCCACAAACATGGTATCTGCTACATGACTACCCAAATCATCTACACCAGCACCAGTTACACATGGCCTAAACACAGGGTTTAGGAATGAAACACCAGAAAAAGCAAAAATAATCAACATATAAAAATTTGCAAGACACAGGACTGGAAAGGAAAAAAGCAAGGTTTTCCATTAATCCAAAAAAACCTTCCCAAGATCAGCATGCCACCACAACAATGCCATTTGGAATAGTGTGATCTGAAGAGATCTGCCAGAGTCAACAGCCAAACTATGTGTTATATGGGCTTAACTTCTAAAATAAGATAATGTAAACTCTGAATCCCTGGGAGACCAGTACTTCTGACCTTCTGACCACTCCTTGTAACATACTCAGCAACACCAGTTTATAAATGGGACTGGAAGCAATTGCAACTGTATTCTCCATGAGAAATTCAATAAAGAGGGGCCATAAAGGGCTACAGAGAGGGCTACTATCACAAGCAAAGATGAAGCTTGAAAAATGAGGAAGTTGGGAAACACTAAAAAATAGATGCATGTTTTACTTTACCTGAGAATTCTACATAGGTAGCAAAAAATCCTCTGCATAACTTAAAATGATGCATTTTCATCCATTAATATTTCCTGATTTGCAGCATTTCCCATTTTAACTCTTTATGCTTTTACAAATAAAATTCACTTGCTTGTATGCCAAGAGTATTCACCTTGAAGGGGCTGTTCATCTGTAACTAGTACAGCATTTTTTTTAATCTTGCCTTATAAGAACTAACAATTAAGGATGTAGTGAAATTTATTATCCACCATGAGCCCAGATTCAACTAGGAATATCTCATTCAAATTTGGGAAAAAACGCAGAAAAAAGATTAACCTTAAACTATATTATTTTGCACCTATTAGAAAGAGAAAAGAGAAAAGAGAAAAAGGAAAAGGCAACTTCAAAATTAAATAATTCTGTCCTTAAATGACAATAACAATTAAACAGATATCCAGTCTTAATATAGATTATCTATACATTTTTGCAGCTCCCCTGCCAGCTCTGACATAAATCCATTACACAAGTTTCAGGTTACTGACTTCATGCCTACAAACTTCCTGTTACTTGTAAACAAGCTAAACAACTTCACCAACATCCAAAAATTTTGCAAAAATAACAGTCAAATGATCTAATACTGAATTGAATAGAAGCTCTGATAATACAAAGGAGGTACCTACAAGTCACTACCAATTTCCACAGAGGACATATGTCAGTTCACATTGAGTAAATGAAACATTAGCCTGGCATAGAGTATCCAAGATTCAGATACTTTATGCCTGACAAAACCGGGCAGAATCATAGCGTATCTGAAGTTGGAAGGGACCCATAAGGATCACAGAGTCCAATTCCCTGCTGCTTTAAGGACTATCTATGACTAAATCATTTGACTAAGACCAACATCCAGACAGTCCTTGAACTCAAACAGGTTTGGTGCCATGACCACTTCTCTGGGAATCCTGTCCCAGTGACTGTCTAGCCACTCAGTGACAAGCCTTTTCCTGAACTTTCCCTAACACAGCTTCATTCATAGAATCATAGAACGGTTTGGGTTAGAAGACACCCTAAATATCATCTTGTTCCAACCCTCTGCCATGGGCAGGAACACCTTTCACTAGACCAGGTCACGCAAAGCTGCATCCAGACTGACCTTTAACACTTCTAGGGACAGGGAATACACAACTTCTCTAGACAACCTGTTCCAGGGTCTCACCACCCTCACAGTGAAGAATATCTGGTTACTATCTAATCTATATCTACCTTTTTTCAATTTAAAGCCATTACTCCTTGTACTGTCACTGTATACCGCTGTGATTCCATTTCCTCGTGTCCTGACGCTGATTACCAGAGGGTGATCAGCAACTCCTCCCCCTCTGCGTCCCAATAAGAAAGTAACAGAATGGGATCTAATTAGTCATGTGAATATTTTCTCATTTTAATCCAAAAAATATGTATTGATTTTGCCTTCTTTTGTGTTCTCTCTTGCTCATTTTTCTTTCCTGTAAAATAATGAAACCTTTTCTGCATAAATGTATCTGAATGTATCCTACCATGTAGGGAAGGCTAGAGACTGACTTCTCTTTAAAATATTTAAAATTGACATCTTGTTTTATTATCAGGTTTTTCATAATTTGGAAGTGGGCAGAAAGACACTGCAGGAGTACTAGGTACCAAAAACATTGTCACTATTATTGCTGACTCTGGACAGTAAAGATAGCCCTGCAGATACATACCTAGTCACTATAAAAGAGTGACTACACAGAAACAGATGGCTAGTATGCTACAAAAATCTTTAACATCTCATTATGGAGAAAATTAAATTCTGTTTTAGATTGTCACAGCCAAACAGCAGCAGTATGTCAATCACGTTATCCCTCTCATGTCATATTTATCAAAGTAAAACAAGTTAAAATGACAACAGATAAAACTTCAAGCATTCAGTAACCCATGAAAAAATACATAATCTCAATTACCATAGAGATGATACCAGAAATGCTTATTAACATATACTGAAATTTGAATGCATAAGTCATGAAAATTACTTGAATACATTGTTTTATTCTTAAATCTAGGCAGAATTAGAGCTCCAGAGAAGGAGAGCTTCCATTTATCTCAGTGCTTGCAGACTTCCAGATTCAGTCCTAGAGATCTAATTACAGCCAGCCAATGGTCAATACAAGGGAAGTGCTTCCCCAGCTCCAGGGTTCCCATGAGTAGCTATGCCATCCAGGAACACCAGCCAGACTGGTAAACAAGAAACCTATAAAGACATCTATACTTTCCTGCAACACAGGCTACAATATTCACTTAAAAAATACTACATAGCTTTCCAATATTCACTTAAAAATACTCCATAGCTTTCAAATATAATGAAATTGTTATTTACATAAACTTTTCCTGTTCCCTAGTCAGCCTTCCAATTCCTTTCAACTGTGTGTAGCTACAGACCCTTGGAATTTTGCCGTCCTTCCTTCTCCATTCATGCAATGAACCATGTACTTCTATCATGAACTAAAATACTCCCACTCGCTTCTGAGTTATAAATAGAACAGGCACTTTCCAGTTGTCTTCTTGAATCTGCATACTGTGAAATACTGCATGTTAGCAGTAACTGCCATCCTTGCAAATACTGGATTAATTTCACTTTACACGCAAGAATAAGAAAAAAATTGTGTACTTTTACAGCTCCAAGAAAAGGTCTCAAGGTTTTAAGAAAAAGCATTACTGTTCTCATGCTTTAAACCACTATTATGTGTTGTTACTGTTAAATGTTACGTTAAATATCCCATAAATATCACTATTAACCGGATGTGTTATTGAGTTTTATGCCCTCCTCACATATCCAAAATGTATTCCAAACAGTCAATAAGATACAGTGTCTAAATAACAATATCTGAACTCAACAATTCACCCCTTCAATTGTCTTATTTAGGAACACTATGCACATCTGTGCTTCCGCTAGCAACTAAAAATGTATCTTAACACAAGCCAAGGAGAACACCCAGAAGCAGCATGACTGTTCAAGGCAGGGGCCCATTTCTCAGCTAACAGATATGAATGTCTTTGAGCTTTTAAAATTAGGCAATATTTTCATCTATTCAGCCTTCATCCTGCCTAGTAATAGTGCTATATGAAATTTTCAGTTGAAGCAATAGATGTATTACTTGAAACTAAACCATTTTAAGCATTTTACAGTCACTTAAGAAATACTTTGAAATTAATTAGGACTATTAAAAGAAAGATAATCACAGGATATTGAAAGTTTAAATCTAGAAAAGCCTTTCACTTAAGTTGTTAGTATTTGTGATGCGGTCACTACCTAACATATGGATCTTCAGCTCAAGTGAGTCATTAATTTCACTGCAGATGCTGTTGATGCATCTACCAGTCAAATACAATGTTAACTTGTTTCTCTGCCATTAGAGTGAGCAACTGCACATTTCACTCCTGACTGGTTCTTTGGCTTAAGAGTCATACTCTGAAATTGAAAACTGCTTGCTCCAACAAAATACACTCCTCAACAGAACCAGAAAACATTTAATTTCATTAGCCTGAAAGCACCCCCCAGCTAGGTCAAAAGGAAAAAACACAGCTCTGCCGGGGCAGTAGGGAGCTTGAAGCTGAAATAATATATTCAAACCATTATATGCATCTTACTGATAATACTTAAAATCTTCATCAAAAAACCCACTACCTACTATTTCTTTAAATCCTTAAACATGACTTTTTTTTCATTAGAAACTTCACGTATTCACAACACATGAGCTCTAAGGTACTGCAAATACTACTAAAATAGCAAATTCATGAATGACAGAATGATCCCCAAAGTAACTTCAGTTTTCCAAATTCCAGTATAATCCAACAGACAGATGGATCACAGTGAATTTCAAGGCAGGCAGACTACCTATGTAGCCATCAGTCTTCCCTAGACTTTATAATAATTAATTCCAGGATTAGAGTTTAAGAAGGGCCAAAAAATTCCCTAATAAAAATCAAAGCAAATGTCTCAGTCTCCTAGAAGTTCTGGAATAGGCAGAAGCAAGCACCAATTCCACCTGCACTCTAAGGTAACAAGGTGTAAAGCAAAACAGATGTAAAGGCCAGACGTACCAGTGGCTCTCTTGTGCAGCCTAGTACTTGCTGCTCAGACAGGCCCAAAAAGTTATAAGGTACACAGAGCGGACAAAAAAGAGAAGGAAAAAAAAAGCAAGAAATGGTGAAAACTACATGAAAAAATACACATTTTAAGCTGAGAGCAGCAAGCCAAATGAGACTTGGGTGTATTGTTTTTTTCTTTGAACTNATTCAGGCCCTACTAAACTGACACTACAAAATAAATAGAAAGGAAGGAAACTAACATTTTCCAAACCAAGCAGAAATAGATACAAGCTTCAATTTGAGGTGCCTCCTTCCAGCACGTCAATGGATCAGCTCTCTCATACAAAGTGTGATGGGAATTAGTTGCAGGCACCCAGAAAGTGAGCCACCTTTCCAGAATTACTTTAAGCAAAAACAGTTATCTCTGACAACAAATTTAAGCTGACTTCTAAGATCACAATAATTTCTTAGTAGCCCAGAAAGACAACTGAAATAAGCAACCATCTTTATTATGT
>VWZV01003335.1:0-51339 GCA_013397155.1 Irena cyanogastra
TATATATATATATACATATATTTGGTATATAACCTCCATATAGACAGTATCTGGATTTCAATAGCTTGTAAGAATGTTTCTTCTCATTTCAGCACACTGAGTCTGAACCTTTTGGTTTCCAGGAACACTACAAGGATCTCAGACTTCTGCAAAGAGTGAAAGTTACTCAGGACTATGAACTTGTGTGGGGTTAACAGGGTATGAATACAGGGTAGGTTAAAGCTTAGAATGATTATGTCCTTAATTTAGTGCTGCAGGTACAGAAAATGCCTTGTTTTTCATTCAGTAAATGAAAACAATACCGGGTAAAGCATATCCACCACAGAACCATCTACTTGGGTATCACCTTCCAAGCTCATTTTCTTCTCCCTTACATAGATTTGCTGATAGAGAGCTAATGCTTAGACAACAAAATAGGAAGCTCAGACCACTATAGGTATCCAGAATTATTTTATAAAGATATTAATAGAATACAGCTGTTTACCATAATTGTTATCATCAAGGATGGCATCTAGCAGTCTTACATTTTTATCTTGCTAAGATTTTCTATTTCTTTCTTTTTTAACAGAGAAAAACAAGCTATTTTAGTCCACCTTTCTATTGCTTTGATCCATTGCAGTAATCACTGCTTTTCTTTTACAATGGATAAATAATGGTTATTTTCTCTTTTTTTCCTGGCCTAACTTATTTTCCCGGTCCCTCTCTGCATATTGCTCTTTCTAAAGTGCTCATCTCCTTCCTCTTAGAACTCTTTCACCAGCTCCTGGATGCAGATCTAGTCTGGTTTTCTTTGCATGCCCTGGTCTCTGAGCGCCTGTTACGAGAAATTTCCCTTAGTGATGGGTACCACATTGGTCAGAACCTTGGGCTAGATCTGTTGTACCTTTTCTAAAATAAACCCCACCAAAAAAATCCAAAGATCTTTCTAACTCTAAAATTAGGTCTCATGAGAACACAAACTGGACTGTGGTTATTTTGCTGACAATAAAAATTCATGTATCTGGGGAGAGATAATTCAGAATAACCGTAAACAATATGTGTAAACTTTACCTGTGCTGATTGTCCAGGCAAGGTTACATCAGATATTACTGTTATAAGAAATATCTCACTGAAAATGTGTGCAAAGCCTAGTGCAGTACTCACTGCTCCTTTCTTCAGGAAAACAACCAAGGGAAAAAAAAAAAAAAACCACACCAAAACAAGCCCCAAGCAAAACAAACCCAAACCAATCTTCAAAAAGTAGTTTTCTGCTTCTAAGCAAAAATAGTCCAAAGTCCTGAGAAAGAGAAATTACTCTGAACAAGTTTCAGACACATTTTTTAACACATCAAATGAGCTGTGTGCATACCTGGATTGTCCTTTTGGAGAAGATATGACAACAATATCTAGAGTTTTAGTGTGACCTTGGTTTTTAACTATCATCTTATAGAAACAAGTGCTAGGATCTCCTGGTAGGAACGAACTGATTGTTGCTTGACTAGGGAAGAACTAGGTGTGCTTATGTTGTGGCATGCAGGAGAAATAAGTGACAGCATGGAGGCAGAAGCCTAGAGCCAAAGAAAAATCTGAACAGCTTTTAGTTTGTGCTTTTCGTAATAGATCTGAGGGAACCTATGCTTGACTTGCATGCAGGGCATAGTCTGAGGTTTTCTTTCACATCAGGTATAAAAAGTGGCTGACTTCTCACGTGCATTTAAATATTTACTTTGCTGCTTCTCTCTATACATCAGCCATTGAAAGACTGCTTGTCAGAAATGACAACTTCACAGAGGTAAATGTGAACCATTGTTCAAATACACTGTGCTAAATAGATTTGCTCTATCAGCAAAATTATCAATCACCTTCATGGTGTTTCAGAAATTTCTTTTGTTCCTGAATCCAAATCTCTGATCCAGTATATGTCAAATTATGACTTTAGATAATCCAAAATATTCTCTGGGAACATCTGTCCTATCAAGTAATTTAAGGGTTTGCCCCATACCAGTTCCCTGGTTGTTCTAAATACACACATACACATGTAGGTTTATTTGTTTCTGAGCACCATCTTAGAGTAAGTCCAAATAGTCTTCTCTGGAAAAAAATGCAAATGCAGTTCCCATCACCACTTGAAACAGGAAATATGGGTAAGTGCATGGCAGAACTGGTTCTTTCTGCCAAACTCAACCATCTTGACACAAGGACCTAGGGCACACAATTATACCAGTGTTACAGAAACACCCATTCTGGTGGGCTGTGACAGAGTCCTTCATGGTGTCCAAAGGCTTTGAATGAAAAGTCCACAACACCTAATAGCTGTACCCTGGGGCCATGGGCTTGGCCTGAGGCTCAAGCCTCCTTTGGTCTACAAGGACTGTGTGGTTCAGGCAACCAGTGCTCTTGCTCCCAGCTGCGTGGAGCCGGCCTTGCTCAGTTCCACTGACCCAAGTCAGGTCAGGCAGGGAGGGGAAATGAATGGGCATTTGAAGCACATGTGAAGGATAATGCCATGGATGAATACCAAGTCATTTAAGGAGTTCCAGCTACTGGAAGGCTGCTATAAGGAGGCTCCTCAGAGCCTTCTCTTCTCCAGGATGAACAGCTCCAGCTCTCTCAGCCTTCCCTCATGCTGAAGAGGTTTCATCATCTGCATGACCTTGTGCTGGACTTTCTCCACTAAGTTCACATCTCTTTTTGTCCTCAGGAGCCTGAAGCTGAACAAAGCAGCCCAGACATGTCTCACCAGTGCCATGCAGAGGCAAAGGGTCATCTCTCTTGACTGCTGCTCCTAAAGCAGTCCAAGATGCTTTTGGACTTGGCAAGCCCCAGCTCCTCGCTTCTCGCACAGCTCCCCCAGATCTGAGCTCTCCTAAAGTGGATGTATTTATCAAGCTTTCACATTGTTTAAAGTTTTGAAAGCAGAAATTTATCCATTCACAGCAATGCTCCTTCTGCAGCTTGCTTTAGTCCTTGAAAATTCCTTACAATTTCAGTTACCACAAGCAGTATTTTTCATAAAAGGGCTGTAAACAACATATAATGTGAACATTTTTACAGCAACACATCCTACCTCCCAAGACAGCATTTTAGCTGGCAGCTAAGTTTACTTTACAATTTTAGCTCCTAAAGATGGCAGTTGTAAATTTGTATATTATTAATTGTTGTGGCACATAAAGCAGTCAACATACCAATTTGGCAAAAGCAGTCTCATAAAGTATGCAGAATATGCACACAGTCTGTGGACTATTAATAAGGAAGTCCCCTGCTGGTGAACAGGATTTTTCTTAGTATCATTATTATTATGGTGATAGTAAAACTACCTTGATCAATGCTGTATTTTACTGGTACATTTCTCTTTAGTGCTCCTAATGGTACAATCAGATGTGTGCAGGTCAACCACTGATTTTTTTCATATATATAACATTTCTTACAATGAAGAGTAGAATCATGGCAATTTTTTTGAAGATAAATTGTTATCCTCATTGAAAAAAAAAAAAAGTGGAATGAATGCAAGGATAGGCTGGTTTAGAAATATAGGCATATTGACATGCAAAAGTTTCCGTGCACATTTTGTTCTTGAGTTACAGAAACAAATTGAAGACTATATTAGCGCACAAGAGGCAAAACCAAAGTAAAGCAAAAACTGGGGAGAATCAAAAAGTGCCAGAAGCAAACACCACTTACTGATTATTTCCCTCTTTTGTTGCTCTGCCCAAGTGCTGCAGTCCATTTAATCTGGCTAGAGCTTCACCTAAACAATGAGTACTTAAAAGTAGACTCAAATGGCTTTGTCCTTTCAGTTACATCTGCCCTATTGCCAAGAAATGCCAATATATGCCTGTTAGCTGTAAACAAGACAAACCTGTCAGCCACACACACCACAGTCAGATAACTGGATAAACTGGTACCAGAGAAGTCCTGAAGCTTCTGCAGGGACCTGGTACAGGGACCTGCTACAGGTACCAGATTCAGCATGTTTATATTTGTGTTTGTTCTGAATGCAGAGAGGAACTGGGAGAAGGAGAGGCAGGTTTATATTAGGTTATAATCTAAGATCATTTGGACATATTAAGCACAGTTCTGACTCAATGCATCCTCATACATAAAAAAGGTCACATTTTTCAGTCTTTTTTTGGGATCAAAATCCTGCACTGCACTCTGTTCAGAGAGACAAATATTTTCAGGATAGACAAACCTCTGTGTTGTGCCTCCTCATGGGGCTCAAGTCTGTTTGTGAGGTTTTTCTGTACTTTTTCTACTGTTGTTTTAGAGCTTTCAAGGTCATTATTTTATTTCTTCATGTTGTTGTAAATGGTCTCTTAAGGGTTTTTTTCAGGCTAAGGGATGATGTGGATTCATTTTGGCTTTTTTTACTGTTGGTAAAGCTTCAAGTTCCATTTTTACTTGATCACTAAATGGGAGCTTGATCTGATGACAGATCAGTCTATGAGAATGGCTGTAGTAGATTGCAGTCCTTTCTGCTGTCAAGCTTAGCGAGACCCTTTCACAAAGAAAAAACCTTTGCAGCTGCTAAGATTAAAAAAATTGTACCTTTTTTTAATATGTTGTGCTCCTGTGCAAATGTACTAGGATCCTTCTGTGAAAATAAACCAAGAAAAAAAAATCCTGGAAAGCTTTTGAAGGTCTTACACAGCTTCAGCCTTAGGTGAAGTATTATAGGTATGCTATAAATCCCCAAAATCACACAGGTTATATGAAGATGTTGGCTCATCCCCCAAAAATACAGACAAAGTGTGATACTGTGTCCTTTTCTTATTTTGATCTAGTGCACTGATGCACTTCATTTCATGCAGATTGATCAAAATCAATGTCTAGCTCACAGATTCCTCATTTCATTCTGTTGTTCCAGAATACCTGTCCTCAACTGAATCACCATGCAAGTTAATACATAAAAAAAGAAATAAAAGGACTGTGATCTAGATATTGCTTCAAGTGGCAAAATCTATGTCATTCCCTTTGTCTGAAGAAACTCACTGTGTATTGGGTGATTACCTTTTTCCTTCTGCTTTAGTCGGCCGCTTAATTGAGGTCCTGTTTTACAATACTGAATAATGCATATCGATTCATAGCCTTCAAAAAAGACTGCAAGAGTAAGATTGGCATCTGGTGGACTTGACAGATGCACGAGGCGCTCACAATGCTTTTCTGTCAGGCAATTCAGTCCCCAGAAAAGGAGACTGCATGACTAATGAGTTTTGCACCTCCTCTTCATGTGCTCATCTGCTTTCCCATTGATGTAATTTATGAGGCACTTCTGTGAGTCACGGTTAGCACACTGAAGTGGCAGCGCTTGGTGGCAGCCATTATAATAACCATAAAGCAAATAAAACAGGATTCAGGAAAGTGGGAAATGAAGTCTTGGCAGCAGAGAACACCTGTTTTCTGTTTATGCCGTCGCTAAATATTTGCAATTCATTAAATAGTCACAATCAGAGTTTAATAACGTATTTACATTCACAACTGCTTTTACAAACCAGAATTCTTGCATAATTGCTGGACTTCTGAAGAGCAGGCTTTGTTCATCTCTACTAAATGAAAACTTTCATACCAGTTTGCTATGATAAAGTGAGTGGTTTATGTGACATCACTTTAATAAAACTTTTGACACTCACATGACCATCTGCTAAAGAGAACAGAGCAGATATTCCTAAACTGTCACAGGGAGACACTTCTGCAGCCCCTACAGACACATCTAGCCAAGCAGCAGATGGGGCTCAAAATAAACTTAATGTGTTTGAAATGCAGTTGTGTCACAAAGACACACTTGGAGCCGAGGACAGAAAGTCTTTGGTAACCATCAGAAAACTGCTGCTGTCTACAAGGGTCAATAGGGAGCCATTTAGTTAGTTCTTTGGAAGTGTATCAGTACAAGTATAGTACATCACAGTGTTTTCTGTGTAGTCCACCGGTATTTGAGATGAACAGAAACACTGCTTCATGAGAATAAATTAAAGCAGAGAAGACTGTGTTCAGTCAGGAACACAGATTTGAGGTAGATCAAGACAAACAGTGATGTTACTGTACATAGGATTTATTCTAACAGAATATAAAAGTAGGGTTGTCCAGGGTCTTTCAGGTACAAGCCAATAGGACAAGTCATGAATTTCTATTACCATCCCAAAAGCTGTATTGCTAGAAGTCCAGAAAGCTGAGCAATGCTTGTATGCATGTTATGAAAGAGGGCATAATAAAATGAATGTGTTCAGCAAGTCATTAGATATTTTTATAAAAGCAGACTTTTGCTGACTGTGACAAATGTCTAGCAATCCAAAGCTGAACTAATCATTAGGGAGAACAGAGACAGGAAGTTCAATAAGAAGTGCAAAATACTGAATCAGCACTGAAACTAACTGCACGAACAGCAGTCCTGCTGAGGAGAACCCGGGGACAACAGGGAATGGCAGGCTGAGTACAAGCTGACAGTGTGGTACTACTGTAGATAGGGCAGGTTATGGACTGCCCCATGTTAGGATCATGGTGAGCAGACTGAGGGAAGTTCTTAGCTTCCTTCTGTCAGTATTATTGAGGAATCCCCCTGTACGTGCAGATAGGGGTCCTTAAGTTTAATAGGGCCATGGAGAAACTGGAGAGGGCCCAGCAGATAAAAGCTAAGATGGGACACAGAATGTATGTGAGGGACTAGCCTTTGGTCTTGTGAAGAGGTGATCAGAGGAGCTGGGATTTCAGAGGGGTGATCAGCCTAAGTCTGGGCAAATGGCATCTAAAAGCTGATGGTGTCATTCATCTCTGCAGAAGCTTCAGATGAACTTGAGTTGCAGTTTGGGAGGCTTAAGGTGGATTCACCAGGAAGGTAGTGCAGCACTGAAATGGGTTATTCATGGGGCAGCCAGAATCTATGATTTTGAAGGTTTTCAAAACTTCTTAAACATAAACATGACTTACCTAATCTGCTGCAGCAACAGCCCTATCTGAACCAGAAGGCTGGAGTAGAGATCTCAAGAATTCCCTGCCAAACAACATTTTTTACAGTTTTAGGATGGTCTCAGGGTTTAAAACCAGCTGGCAACAAAGTAACACACATCTACTTGCTTACTTCCCCGGCAAGATCAGAGAGAGAATTGGAAGGGCAAAAGTGAGAAAACTCATGGTGTAAAGACTGTTTAAAAGGTAAAGCAAAACAAGGAATTCATTTATCCCCTCCTGTGGTCAGCCCGGTGTTCAGCCATCCCCAGAAAAGCAGGGGATGCTTATACAGTGATTTGGGAAGACAAATGCCATCACTCCAAATATCTCTCTATTCTTTCTTCTTCCCCCAGCTTTATATACTGAGCATGATGTTGTGTGGTCTGCAACATCCCTTTCATCAGCCGTGGTCAGCTATCCTGGCTATGTCTCCTTCCCTCTTCCCATGCACTCCCACCCCTCTCACCATCATGCCAGTACAAGAAGCAGAAAAGTCTCTGTGTGAGCCCTGCTTAGCAATAACAAAAACATCTCCATATTATCAAGCCTATGTTCAGCACAAATCCAAAACACAGCCCCACACCAGCCACTGTGAAGAAAATCATCTCAACCCCACCCAGCCCAAACCAGCACAGATTGTTTTCTTATCCACCTGACCCACATGATCTAGTTGTAAACAGTCTGAAAGCAGGTGGGAAGGCTGAAGCCATATCAGCAACACACAAGTTAAAAAGCTGCCTTAAAACTGAAGTCAAGTATTCATAGAGATTGCTTGCAAAGGCATCCAGAGAGATGCAATTAAAACTCTGAGAAAAGGCAATCTGAGACGAACAGAACTCAAGTTGAAAAGAAGTGTTGAGGTAAGAGTACTCTAAGCCCATTTTTTAAGGTTAAGAAGGTGAGGTAGTATACTGCAGCATTGAAGTAAAAAGTTACATTTCTAATACCATTTGCATAGAGGTGTCACTCCTTCATGGACATAAACATTGGCACTCAAAGAAGAAACAAAGATCCTGCAGAAGAGAAGTAGCTTTCCTCCTCTTCTGCACAGACCTATGAAGCCCCAAATCTTTCCCTGCCTGTGAAAGTCTAGAGAAGAAAGATGGGATGAAAGACTTGATTTATTGGAGAGACCTACTTTGACAGACAGTAGCGTAACAGGGCAGAGCACCCTGATACCCTTACAGGCTGTGGTGAAGCACTTTCTGCTTGCTGAAGGTAATCCATTAAAAGTAGAGGTATGGCATAGAATTTAGCAATTTTCTAAAGATGAGTCTAAAGGTGTTTAAAAAGTCAATGTAGCCATTGATTCAAAAGCAGGTCTATTTGAAAGGTCATGTGTGCAGAAACTAACACTTCTTGAAGGTTAGTGCCAAAAGCGCAGGGCCATGATGATAAGGACACAAAGAAGATTAGAGGGCTGGAGCACGCTCCCATGAGGACAGGCTGAGAGAGCTGGGGTTGTTCAGCCTGGAGAAGAGAAGGCTCCAGGGAGACCTTAGAGCAGCTTTTCAGTATTTAAAGGGGGCCTGTAAAAAAGATGGGGACAGATTTTCTACAAGCACATGTAGAGATAGGATGAGAGTCAATGCCTTTAAACTAGAAGAGGGGAGATTTAGACTAGCTGTAAGGGTAACATTTTTTCAATGAGGATAGTGAGGCAATGGAACAGATTGCCCAGAGAGATGGTAGATGCCCCATCCCTGGAAACAGCCAAGGCCAGGTTGGATGGAGCTTTGCTATAGTGGAAGGTATCCTGCTCGTTGCAGGAGTGTTGAACTAGATGAGCTCAAAAGGTCTCTTCCAACCTAAACCATTCCGTGATGCTGCTCTGTGATTAAACTCTATACATACCTTTATTTCAGAGGTGAGCCACATACTTTTGACAGTAGCACAGCTATTTACTGACGTAAGTCAAACAAGACCCTGTGTCTAGGTGCTGAAACAAATCTATCTACAATTACCCAAGACAAGTCTGCACACTGCAGTCTCTGTGGTTCAGAGGTTGTTTGCTGCATTTGTATGGTTTTCTATTAACTGAAACTGCTGATTTACGGATCAAATTTAAATTTTAACCTGAATTTTCTTATTGTGCTTATTAATGCATTGCCAGTTTAGTAAAATCAAAGTAACTTAGCTTAGTGTGTTCTCAATTAAGTAAATATTGATCTGTCCAATACAAGCGAGTTGTATGGAATGAACACTGAGACCTTAAGTAACCTTAGACAAGAAATTTACAACTCAGCTGTCTCTCTGTAGGTTCATTTCCTCTCAGCAGCAATTCAAAAAAGAATTAATCCACTGCAGAATTAGCTTTCTCCAGAAATGCAAATCTTCTTCAGCAGAGCAGCATTATTTAAGCACTTTTATTGCTCAAGCAATTGGGGGTGACGTCTTCTTGGAAGAGCTTACAGAATTTGTAGAGTGTGAAAGTTACAGCAATGTGCAACCACAGTGCAGAGATGGAGAAAGATGCAAGAAGACAGGAACCTGAACTGTATGAAAGGAAGACAATTTTATACTTCATCATGATTTTAGATACAACCTTCTCAGCCAATGCCTCTGTTCCACATCTGTTATTAAAAATTTGAAGTAATTCATACTCTTTGTATTTACATTTTCTTCATACTTCTGAATCATTACATTCTCTTGAAACACAAGGTTAAAGATACAGGGTCTCGTAGTCCAATTACTCACCCTGTTGCAAAAAATCTCATGGCACAATATTTTGAAACCTTAGTTTAAAAAAATTGTTTTCTTGCCTTCAAATGTAGAAGCAGATAAGTTGTAAAGACGAGGACATTTCTGAAGAAGCATCAGAACAGCTTCTTCCACAGCTACATATATGCCAGAAAACAACACAGACATATATAAATTTTATCTATTCACCTCCTTCAATACTGAAAAACATTTATAGTTAGAAATCGAATTATTTTAGGGGTTGGCAGGAGGAGGAGGCAATAGGGAAACAGGAGATGAAAGAAAAATTACTACAGCAGCATGATGTTATATTTTTCTAGTTGTTAGACAAGAATTACTTTAATTTTACAGGCCAAAGAGTGATTCTCTAGTCTGCTATTTAAAACACAACTGTAACATTTGAGTTCCTCACAGCCTTGGATATTTTCACAAATTCCATCTTCCCAAAGAGAGCACAAGTGACACCAGCCTGATTTCAGAACACAAAAGCATGTGTAAATTCCCCAAAGTAGTTGAGTAAGTCAAGTAAAACTATCTAATTTCCAGAGCAGAGATGAGGAGCATGTTTTGAGCTGTATGAGTTCCCTACAGAGAACATGAAGAGAGTTAAGGTGCATCCAAATGCTGACTCTAAAGAGCGAGCTCAGACAGACAAGCTGCTGTGAATATTTGCTCCAAGCTAACATGAACCCATCTCTCTGTTGGTTACACATGGAGCCAGATGCAATTGGCTTGGATGTAAATATGTAAATCATAAACCTTTTATTTTAGTCAAATGAATGTTACCTGGAACAGCTACAGTCTGCCTAAAGTAAGCTGACAGAGGATATTCAGTATACATATGACTCTCAGGTCTGAGTCTTCTCTGGAGGCTTCCAGGGCAGATCTTCAGCTACTGAAAAGTATTCCATCATCCATCTGTAACAGTGGGTAGAAAATTTCCCTCATAATTCAGCACTCAGGCTCATTCTTTCTGCTGCCTTAGAATGCAAGAATGGGGACTGTATCTCCTTGTCTCCTCAAAAAGTTTCCTAGTCATTGGGCCATGGGCTGTTTGGGTCATAGCAGCTGGGAGACAGGGACAAAGAGAAAAGGTTTGGATTAGAAGTGCCACATCCTCTCTTTACCTTCTGGCAGCATGAGCTGTTTGAAATGGAACTGCAGACTGCCTGGAAAGCAGCCGGAAGGGAGAACACCAACACATGCTCTCACTTGCTCTGGATGCTGCCTGAAGCACGCAGGGGCTCCTGTGACCCACAGCTGTGCCCCAGCTGCTGCACACAGAGCCCCACAAACACACACGGAACAGGGAGCCCCACAGCCGGGAAAAGAGAAACAAAATTTCAGGGGAAGATAGGATAGACTGCACTGGTGAGGCACTCGCCATGGCTTTTTCACAAAACCTTTGTTCGCTGTCTCAGGTCTCTTGAAAAAAAAAGTAATTAAAATGCTAGCTGCTGCGTCTGTAGGATGCCAGGAACAGAGCTGGATGTGGCTGCTGTGCATGAGGCATGATTGCACCAGCCCCACTCCCTTCACGAAAAAGCCTGCCTGCTCCAGTGGGGAGAGAGAGTTCGGAGTTATGTATGCTTTGTTTTCACAATCAGGCATTAGTTACACTTAAGGCCCATGAATCTGGTCTTGTGGTTTTAAAAGTAGTAAAACGCTGTGTAAGCTGTGCAGCATGGGGTTGGGGGTTTTTGTTCAAGTGGTATTACAAAATGGGAAGATAAGACTTGTGTAACGAGTCAGGAAATTTCAAGAACAAATCTATTTGCTGTAAGTTTCTCTCTTGTTTTTACATTTTCAAAAGATTTTCTTGCAAGACTTATTCATGGCCAGTCCCAGATCCTGGGATCCAAATTAAATTCTTCCCATCTTATTAATTTAGTGAAGAACGTAAATGTGTGAAAAGCCCCTAAAAACAGGTGCAACATAGAAAATGAATGCAATAATCCACAAATATTTCAATATGGAGAATATTATGCAGTTAGCATAGAGCAACTAAATTAGAAGCAGGTAAGCAACAAAAATAATCCCCAAACTTCACAAACTCATTTTAATAGAAAGCACAGTTGCAAGAGTATCCAAATTTGAAACATGCTCTGCAGTATCCATAGCATATGCTGTTTACTAACCCTGCATTCTGACAAGGATTCAGATCCTCCTTACTGAAGGAGAGAACAAACCATCAGGTTTAAACCCTGTGTTGTCTGGAATAACCTTCCTCCTCCTCCATTTTAATGCTCTGGAGACAGTAAAACATCCAGGTATCCAAGGATTTGCATGCATTTTTGGAAACTGTAGACTGACTTCCCTGTCATTATTCAACCGAAGAATCAAGACTGGCCACAAGTAACAGTGAGGCATTAATGCATGAGCTTAGTCTTTGTAATAAGAAACATCAAAGGGAAAGATAATTAAGAAACATTTTTTACTGAATTAAATACAATTGATTTGCCTAACCTGACTTCTGGCATGTGGAAGGTGGCTCCTTTTCCACTTGCAGGACAGTTGCAGAACAGGTTTGGTGACCTGGTAGCAGGAGAGAAGTAGAATGTTGCACCTGTGGAAGCATCCAAGTTGTCCATGCATAAACTACATATTATTGACAGGAGGCAATGACAGGGGACAGTAGTGGTAGGTTTCCATTTGTGGTGGACAGAAGCCCCCATCTGCCTCCTTGGCTTGTTATCTAAAATGATTCATGGCTTGCCAGGGGCTCAGATCCAAGATGTAGCAGAGGAACTACCAAGGATCTTGGGCTATCACTCCCTGCTGTTTAGCCACATGGGCTGCCAGAGGAGATCAGTGGGGTCAAGAGTGCCTACAAGGATCTGAGAGCGAGGATCAGGAATTACAGGCTGGCCAGCCTGCAAAAATCCTGGCCCAAGGGCCCTTGGAGCACATTTCTATTTCCATGCAGAAGAAAGTAATTAGGAAGAATCATCACGGGTTCACCAAGCGTCAGTTACGCCTGAACAATCTGATTGCTGTCTATGATAAGATAACTGGACTTGTGGACAAAGGGAGAGCAGTGGATGACTTTAAACTTGTCTTTAGCACTTGTCAGCCCTTCTTAAAACACTCTTCCTTGTCTCGACTTAAAAAATAAAAATTACAACCAATAAAGTTCTGTAGTATTTCTACCAGCTAACACATGGGTCCTTAGCAGCTTCTGACCACAATGAGTTGGCATGGAAGAAGAACTCACACAAATAGTTATGTGAGTCAACTTATGGCTTTGTCATGCTGCAGATATAGGGAAGATATTCTCATATTCATTTCCATGAAAAAAACAATACAGATTTCCATTGTATTGACAGCTTTTTCTCCCACATATAAGCAATGGAGCACACCCAGACCTCTTGGTGGAGGTCTGCAGTCCAGATGAGTGGATATGGGCTGGCAGAGCACCTGGGGTAATGCCACAAACGAGGAGAGGACAAACAAAGTGTCAACAAAAGGACATGAAACTAAAGATATTAGAGTAGTATTTGTAGAAGAAACTTTCTGAGCCTCTGTTCACCCTGACAATAACCAGTCACATTTCTGGAATCACCAGCAATGTTGCACCTGCAGGTTTAAAGCATTGTCTGGAGACTGAGGTCTTGCCTTGCTCTTCAGCTGAGAGTAGGTTCACCTTCCCTTTGTCTTTCTTGTACCTTTTCCTGTCTGGGTAAATAAAGGCATTGCATGGAGATCTGCTGACATCTTGAGAACCTTTTCTGTCACATGCCATCGTGTATCACTCTTCTTGTCCTCCACCACTGCTTTTAAGGTCTTTCTTTTCAAGGCAAACTCATCCAAAGCCTTCTGCTGCAGATCTCTATAGGTGATGCAACATGCTCATCCCTGAAGGGCACCAACTCTGTGGACACTCCACTCTGCCCACAGGCACACTCATATGGGTCTGAACAGACCATTCCTGTTTCTATCAAGTAGTTTCTTCCAGAAACAGCTAGGATGCTTTTTGACAGCAGTGAAATGCTGGATGTAGGAACAGAGCACAGGTACTTGCTTTCTGTGTGGCAAGACCTACGCTTTCATCCACGTATGGAAAATATTCCCTCGTCTGAGGGAAAAGCTCTGCAGCTGTCCAACTCCTGAAGACAACAGCAAGAACACAACCATAGAACAGCCTTCTCCCCATGCTGACAGCCCATTCACACTTTTGCCTTTTAACCCTACCACCTCTGCATATTGATGCTGACCTATTTGTCTATCAGCTTCCTGTGATGATGTTCTCCATCACTACTTCCACCCATTTTTGAAGAAAAGCAAAGTGTCCTTTGCAACTCATCATAAGCCAATTTTCTACCCTTAGAAACACTCTCCACAAACCTAAGAAAAAGGATGAATTCTTCTCAGAACCTAAGCACACCAGATAGTCATTTACCACAAACAAGAGTGTCATTAAACCAGGATCAAGAATGGAGGAGAAACCAAAGACCTGAGAAGGAGATGTCACTGGTAAGAAGGAAAACTACCACGCACTGGAGCTGGGTGCTGAAAATCTGTTCTGATCAAAGAGGGCTGTCTTCCTGCCTGTGATATGGTTATCCTCAGCTCCTGAGTCATCTCTTGTGGAGAAGCCTTGTTCCTGTTGCTCCCTCACACTTCTTGCTCCCTGTGGCACAGGCCGTCCTCCTGCCACAGGCATGAAGCTTCATAACTGTGACAGGAGTTCAGGTAGTGCCTTTGTGGTGCTTTTGCCTAGTTGCTTTTTCCCTTGAGCACCATGCCAGTGTAACTGTACCCCTGTAATGTGATATTTCACTGCTAGTGACATGCCATAAGCCTGGCATTGAGTCTGCAAGGGCTCAGGACTGAGGCTTGTCTGCTCTGTCTTAGTTTCTTGTGACCTGCCCGCAATTTTATTTCATGTGGTTTGGATGTGGCAGCAATTTTTCTAACTGCCATATCTATAACAGATCTATTTGGTTTATCTTTGTGCGGTAGAAGCATTGTTTGCTATAGGTGGCAGTAACAAGCAGTTGTTCCAGGTAGACTGAGAATTTTACAATTCAAATAAAATGCTATTGAGTAGAGAAATACAGGTCTGCAATGACAATCACAAGATGTGGCAGACAGGATTACAGCTATGGAATGAGAAGAGATGGGGCACAGGATTGGCACTGGAGATCCCATGCTATAAAAAGATCAGTCATGATCAATTAATCTGCAGATCTGGAGCTGGACAAAACTGGGTTTAGGGCCAGGAAGAAGAACAAAGAAATAGTATATAACATACATAAATCTAAATTTTATATAAATGGTGCTCTGTAACCGGGAGCTGTAGACCAAGGATGAAAGAGAAAGGTGTATAGGCATGTTAGCAAACATACAGTTTGTGTGTACACAGTATTATGTATATCATACTGTCAAAATTAACATCGTATTTCTCCTGGTAAAGGATTCCACATGTTGTCCACTTGCCGTAATATTCCCTCCTCTGCCAACACCAGCATGAAACTGCTGACCTTCAGACACAGAAGACCAGTGGAAGGGTGAAGATAACACTAAGAAAATAGCAGAAACTAAAAGGCGTGTGCTCTACAATTATAGTTGTATTACTGCTATTACTATGGCTTTTTATCTGTACATAAATATTCTACCTGCATTTTTTTTTTCCTGTAATAATTACATCTAGACCAATAATGACTCCTGAATTAGACTGAAGATTTTACCTTTGCTAACAATAACTTCTTGGCCTTTATACACAAGGTGTACTTCCTCTTTGCACATAGACTTGAATGCAACATCACATGAGTGGATTTGAATCTGTCTGCATTGAGAGCCTCCACTGACAACTTTTGATCTGGGATCTTCACCCAGTTTCCATTACAATCATTGATACGTGTCCATGTGTTGCTTGTTACATGTTTATATTTTTGCTTGTGTATTTCTTGTCTGTACATAATATTCCTTGCTTGGGTTATTTTACTGTTTCTATACACATTTATGTTATTTGCTTACGGATTATAATCCACATATGGCTTCTATCACAAAGCAGAGACATGCTCCCAGCAAATTATTACTTACAAAAAAACTGGTGAGTGTCACAAAGGTGAGCTAGGGATTCATAAAGTTATAAATATTTAGTAATAGAATAAGTTACTGTGTTCCATTCAGTGATTTCTACATCTACAGTCTATGGTGCCCCCTTTGCATGCTGACTTACATAGTGAAAGTGTAATTAAATAGGTGACTATTGGAGCTACAGCTGCTGTTTAAGCCTCTTTGTGTTCAAGTAAAAGTAAGAACAAGTTATTTCATTAGAAGGAGGGAATCAAATAATTTCCACCTGTATTCTGATTTACAGGGCTAGTAGCTCTGCATTTGTGTTAAGCACGAACATATATATCCTCTTGGCTTCTTTTTGTTTCAAAAGTGGAGCTGGTCTGGGAATAACCAGATGACCTTCTGAGAAGGTCGAAGTGCAGGAATAAAGAAGTGATATTAGTAATTCTAGCCAGGCAAAGAGTTATGCACTCAAGTGTTGTCCAGTTATCCCTCCTGGTGCCTAGATTCAAATTTTAGATTCTCAAAAGCTCCATTTTGCCTGATGCCTAAGCCCTAAAAAATCTGGCTAGGAGTGTCAATGTTTATAGGCTAACAATTCACATTCTTTAAAGTCCTGTAGAGGATGGTCTCACCTAGTACACAGAGAGGAGCTGAGGAGGAAAGAGACCACAGTGAGTAGAAAAAGTAGTGCTGCCATCTCTTTTATAAAAGAACCCTGAGGTTGACATCAAAGACAATGCTGCAGAGACAGTGTTTCTCTGCCTGTAGAAATCAGAATCTAAAGCTCTTTTTGAACACTCTCTCCATGAAACTACATTGCAGTTTCTCAAGTGGCACCTCACAGGCTAATTTGAACTGCAAGCAACCAACAGGTATCCTGCTGATAGCAGGAGTCTTTCTGTGCACCAAACTTCACAGGATGTGATAAACGTGCGTGAATGAGGGAAGGGCCAGAGATCACTTTCAGGCTTTTGCAGTAAGACTAGAGTAAGCAGAACTGCCATACTACTGCTCAATCCTTGCTCCCTCTATCCAACCTTTTGCCTGTCCATATTCACCTTCCTTTAATTTGTCAGACCATACTCCCACAAATGAAAGGGTGGAACATTCTTGATATGAGGAAGTCTCAGATGTGAAGCCCTCAGCATGCCAACCTGTCTTACTTTGTATGGAATAATTATTTATTATTGAATCAGAGATTTATGGCAACTATAGCTCAAGTTTTAGAACACTTGCCTAGAAGCTGCTGAATACCCAATACAACAGTGATATATTCAAAAAACAAGAACTGTAACCCTTTCAAATTAAAGTAATGAAAATCAATACAAAACCCCATGAGAAGGAAAGGTGCTATTAATTTCAAACAAAACTTATTCTCCACCCATCCTATCACTCTTTCCTCAGTTTTACTCATATAAACATATACACTGGTACTATGGGATGGATCACTTCTGTTTAACATGAAGAATGAGATGTGCCAGCCTCTGAATCCTTGCTATGTATCTGAAATCTCTTTGCTGGTAGCTGCATTGGGCTAATTATTTTGTACCCCTCAGGAGTCCCCAGTTACTGAAGCATAATCTTCTGCCTCAGGAATTCACTTGTAACAGCCTCCAAAAATGTTAGGGAAGACAGCTGCCCATTTTCTGTTATTTCCGCATTTTGGGTGTCTTGTGGCTGCAATCTGTCTTCCTGCTGGAATTCCAGGATGAGAGGGGCACAACCCACGTGACATAACCGTGCAGCCATTGTCTTGTTGTCAGAGTGCTGCTCTTCCACTGCTGAGGCAGTTGTCCTGCTGCTCTGCTGCAAGCAGCACCTTCCTCAGCTGTTACTGATTTTATTTCTGTCACATATGCCACTGCCCATTGATGCTGGCCATTCTCCCAGCCTGTGCTCTAGAGCTTCTTGGAGTGCTTTCATGTCGATCAGGTTCTGTTCATGCTGTCATCTCAGTCTGTGCATTTCTGCTCTTTAACTGCAGGTTAGATGTTTTCCTCCAGCCTGGGTGAAGGCATGACAGACTTTGAGAGTGGGGCTTAAAGCACGTGCCTTGCCTCAACCTTTCTTATGAGCTGGAGAGACTCTCAAGGTGCTGGGTTTTCTTCTGTCTTATCTGCAGGCATCACAATGCATGGAGAGAATGAGTATATTCCTGTTAAGCCTTCCAGAGGCACTAACTTAAACAAGAACCGTGGTCTATATGTGTAGATATACTCCTCCCAGCTGTGGAACCAGACCAGAGATGCCAGGTGTAGAAATTCTCCTTCTGGAAGAGTTCCCAATGGAAAGAGGAATCAAATTTCAAATTAAATGTCAATAGTTTGCCACCATCTCCCCCTTTTCGCTCAGCTGCTTAAGCCTTACTGAAATACAATAAAAACACAGAACAAAGCTCAAAGAGTCAAATAAATTATTATAACAACTCAGACAAAATTCTTGTTCTTCAAAACTCATTTCAAAACCTCATATATGGAGAGACAGTCCTTAGTCTTTTGGAGACCATTTGAAAGACAATATAGTCTGTAAATGTGAGGTTTGGAATTCCTAAAGCCAATCTCTCCTGAAATACTTTATTTTTAAGGTTTGATAGACATACACAGAGCTATAGAATTGCATGTGCAAGAATAACAGTAGTTCCTGCTGGAACTGTGCACTACACTTATCTCCATGGCAGCCAAGCAATTAAGAAAAGAATAAGCAAACATCTACTGCTGCATACTTCTTTCCCTCAGCCCTCTTCCTGTTTTTTTTTGTTATTTGCCAGCAATATGTACTATGATGTTTGGATCAGAAACGTCAAGGTTAAAAAAGTCATGTTACTGAACAGGGAAAAACATTTTATATCCAGCCCTTCAAAGTCCTTTTCCAGCTGAAGGTATTCAGCCTGAACCTGTCCCACCAGGAATGAGGAGGGACTAAGGAATGAGTGCTCCAATGACTGGGTATCAGCTATCAGCTCTTCCCATAAGCAGCTCTGCCAAGTCTTCCACTTCACCTTGGCAACTCATAAGTCCCAGCCCTTATCTCCTTTCCCTCATCACAGAGGGATGTCTACATCCTGTGCTGTCCCATTGTTGGCACTGTGAACCCTTGTGACCCATGGCCACTTCTCTGGTTGCTGACACAGACTTCACACAAGCACAGGCTAGAGAGTCAGACTGCACAGGAAAAATACAATAAAGAATATTTTAGGAAGAAGGTAAGAGAAACTGCAGTTGATGCAGGACTTGATCAGACAGCCATATCAACCAGCAGCTTGCTTATACATGGCTGTCCTCATCTATCCACACTTTTCTCCATTTTCCCATGCTTCTAATTCCTGCCCCCCAACTTAATCCATCTCTTTTCCCACCCTTGTCTCCTCCCAAATAAACAACTGCAGTTACTTTTCCCCCATTGGTTCCAGTTTTGCTGCATCCATAACCACATTTGGCATTTCTGATACCTTTAGCTATTACATCTCAACCTTACATGATAGAGAACCATTAAGGTTGGAAAAGTCCTCTAAGATCATGCAGTCCAATTGTTAACCCAGCACTGGCAAGTCCACCTCTAAACCATGTCCCCAAGTGTCACATTTACACATTTTTTAAATACCTTCATGGACAGAGACTTTACCACTTCCCTGGGCAGCCTGTTCCAATGCTTGACAACCCTTTCTGAGAAGAAGTTTTCCCAAAACTCTACAAGGTTTATTGATATAGTAACCTGGACACTGCAGGTTTTTTCCCAAGATTGCACTCCCCAAAAAGACTCCAATATTGCCCTCCAGTTCTCTTACAGTTACCTGGGAAGCTTGTCCTTCTCTCACACAGTTCCCCATAACCAGCTGTGAAATCCAGCAGTTTTTCATGGTGTTACACTGTAATGTTTGCCAGCTGCTCACTCTGATGTTTGTTATGTTTGGCAGTTTCTCTTGTTATGTTCCCTATTTTCTTGTGCTCTGTTCCATTACCTAAGCCTCACCATGGGGCCTAGCCATTTTCATAATGTATTTCAGTGGGGAATGTAATCCATAATGTGTCCCGGTGCAGAAATCATAGAAAATTACAAATACCTTGTCCCCTAGATGGAATCACAGACAACATGACTGGAAAGGATTTCTGGAAGTCATCCAGGTGAGTCTTGAGAATTGCCAAGGAAGGAAATTCACTACCTCTTTGGTCAACCTGTTTCAGTGCTTAACTACTGTCACCATGGAAGAATTCCTTCCTTACATGTCACTGGCATTTCTATTGCTCTGCCTTGCTGCTGGAAAATTTTCCTCTTGTCACTTCACTGCGCACATCTGATCCAAGTCTGGTGCAAAGTTCTCTTTTACAGCATGAAAGGAAAGTTTGTTCCCATATCCTATGAAGTCACTTTTCTGCTTATCTCATCACAACAGCAACATGGGCGGTTCAGGACAAAGAAGAAGTTAAAAAAATCAATTAAAATTAACCAAATTACTTAATGAAAACAAAAGTCAGCTGCCTTTCCTCATAAATGGTTCAAAGGCCATAGAGATGTATCAAATACATCACATTTTTCAATTCTGTGGAATCACTTCCTCTGAATCAAGGCTACCTCTTGTACAGAGAGAAAAGGAAGGGGAGAGCCTTGGGTTTAGAGCAGTAGATGCAGGGAAGCTATTCCAAAGCATTAAATGAAAGGTAAGATACTGTCAGAAATTCAGAAAAGGAACTCAATACCTGGCTAAGGATGTTAGTATTGTCTGAGTTGCTAAGCAACTACATAAGTTATTAATTTCAACATTAAGTAAATTCCGTTATTTCAAGAATGAATTACAGTCTACTTTGTATTGTTTAGAAGAAAACAAAATGTACTTTGTAGTGATAGAGTACTTCTCAGTCTTTCATTTTACAGCAGCCTGCCACTAACATATAACACTCATACACTGGTTAAAAAAGACAAAATTCTTAATCTGAATGTGGCTACCCAGGTAGAAATAGACTTCTTTTGTCAGTTTTTCCCCTTTCCTTGAGATGTTTGAATGTCGCCAAACCTGAAGCTGATCTCTCAAGAACCATTCAAGTCCCTCTATCTTTTTGTGTCTGCATCTCTGTCAGTTTATGGCAGAAAGATGTATTATAGTAATCAGTGTTCTGCTGAAGGTACAGCATCTTTTTTGATGCTTATAAGATTTATGAGTTAAAATAAGCCCTAGTCAGCATAGATGTTAACTATTTCAAAAAATGCAAAATGCTGTTGAAATCACCCCTGAGTACATTTTTTTATTTTTTTAGTCTTTTTTTTTTGTGTGTGTGTGTGCTGAAATAGGTGCCAAAGCATATTCAGACTATTTGGTTGCTGTACCATCTCATGGTAAACAAAAAAATTCAGTGACATGAAAAAAGAGAAAGCCACACAGGATAAGATGGGAAATAATTTAAAAGAAGATCAGCAGCTTAATACATTTGCAGATGTAAGTATTTATTTATCACCTTTTGTGATTTGTACCATGTAAGAAATTTGTACCACATACTTAGAAGTAATATATAGATCATTGCATAACTTCTCATCAGTTAGAATAATTCTGCTTTTGATTGTACCAAATGATAATTGTCACCTAGTGAAAGCTGGGGAGATTTTACAGATCTCAACAGACCAATTTACACTGGTCAAGCATCTGATTCATCCCTCTTCCTCCTCTCCTCCACTTCCTTATTGCTTCTTTGGGGAAGGAAGCAAATTTCACATTTGCAGTCTATCTCAGAATTTGTTTCTTTTTAAATACGGAAAAGTTTCTGCTGGGTGTTATTTGAGGGTGAACAATAGCCGCAGAACTTAATTCAAAAAGCAGCTCTTAAGCACACAGTTGCATCATGAATATTTATCTGCCTGCATGCAAAAGCTCTGAATATCTTGGCTTCACTGTTCTCCTTCTGCATGAGACCCCCCTTTGTTGGGAAAACGCTGCCATCGCAACCAAGGGCGGCAGAAGGCGAGGGGGCTGGCAGGCAGGGAGAGAAAGCAAGTTGGGTTTTCAGGCTAATTACAAGGTTTTGTGTTCTGGGTCACCTTGCAAATGAGATACGATGCTCAGAAAGCTGCAGCCAAAGCTGCTTGGCAGAAAGTGGAGCAAACGCACAAAGGTTCTGCTGGTGTTTAGCCTTTCTTGAACACAACCTGCAATTTCCACGGTGAGCAATTACAATGGCTCTAGAAAATTGGTTCCTAGGGCATCCTGCTAAATAGACAAAAGTTGTTTTTATATGCCAGGCTGTAAAACCACTCACTCTGGGTCTGGTGAGTGATCTGTATCAATACACTTCTCCCCTCAGAATTCTTTTGACACACTTGCTAAAATGCATTAAAATTAATTTTAACACGGCCTCAACGAAACAGATTTGAGCAGCTTTGCAAGCTAATGCTGCTTCAAAACATTTTGTCATATTGATCAGTTTAGCACTCCTTCAGTTTAAGGCTGGCATGATTTCTGATTATCCATACTGCACATGTAAAACATTTTTAGGCTATCTGAGGAACAGATCTGAAGGCAGCTAGAGTCTGGTTCCTACATCTCCTCTGCCTATGGCCTGTGCTCATGTTGTTCATTCACCTTATAATTCTGCAACTTGAACCACATTTGCCAAAGGAATATTAGTGAAAATTAGTGAAATTAGTGAGATTAGTGAATATTAGTGAATATTAGTGAAATTAGTGAATATTAGTATTTTCACTGCTCTTTGTTGATGCCTCACCCTCACTCCTGCTATTTTCTGGATGACATTGGGCTGGTTGTCTATTTACACAGTAGGGTTCTGTTTTCAAGTGCTGCTTCACATAAATGAGCACCAAGGGCACTTTTACTCTTAAAAAACTGCATAGGGTGTATATGTGATAGACTGAGACCACACCAGGGCTGATGCCTGATACAGGGTATGGATGTTGTGGGGACATGAAATTGCAGACAGGACTGTAAGAGCATTTTGGGGGCCTTTCAGGTAATTGCAGCCTAATGCACCTGCACACTGCACTTCAGCTTTACCTGTGCACCTCTGCAAGAAGAGGATTTTGCTGCTGAACGTTTGCAGCCCTGAGGCTATTTAAAAGCTGTGTAGATGTGGCACTTAGGATATGGTTTGGTGTTGGACTTGGCAGTGCTGGGTTAATGGTTGGACTCAATGGTCTTAAAGGCCTTTCCCAATCAGAACAATTCGATGATAGTGCTTACCTGAGGTGTTGATAAGGACATCAGGATGGACCTCTGTCCCTCACTATTCCCAGTCTGCCCCCCACAGACTATTCCCAGCACACCATTAACAAGACTTACTCTCTTATGGTTTTGGCATTGTTCTGTCTGCCTTGAGCAACATGGATAAGTCACTTGCAGAGAGAAAAACAAGGATTACAATGAGTCATCACTTTGATAGCTCAGATCAGGAACATAATTGCTAGAGCTTGCTCATAAATTTGGGGGTCACAAGGTTTAGTTTACATCAGAGCCATCATGTCGAAAACCTACTTTTGGACTCTGCCTGCTTTAGTGAAATATTTTAGCCTAGCTCATAACTTCATAACTGAGTCAAAGAATGCCTGAGTGAAACCTTATGTTCTCAAATTATAAGAATTTCTCAGGAATGTAGTAGGGCTGGTAAGATGATCTTGTCTCTTCTAGCCTTATACATAAGCATTTTATTAAATTCTTTATCTTCTTTTGAATTCTCTGGGTTTAATATTTACAGTCGCTCTGGCTTTGCTTTTTTTTTTTAATCTTAGTTGCAGTAATACTAAAGGTTGCTGTTGTATAAGATCTTCAACTGTATGAAAAAATCAAGTCAATTTTGCATATTCTCTCTGCAACAATGGGCATCATCTTCCTTTAAAATACGTCAGTCCTTTGAAATTAGCAAGCAATTTGTTGGTCAGTGCAACTAAATACTAAAGAAGCAGTAAATCAATCCCTGCCCTCAGGTCCCTCGGTTCCACAGTTACTGTAAAAGATGCAAAATTAAACAAGATTGTTATTCTAGTGAACAGAGTCAATTCAGACCAATGGAAGAGCAGGAGAATATCGTAAATTCCTCACTCAAATCTAAATCTTTCATCCTGCCCTTACTGGGGCTGCCTCAGGAGTGTTGCAAAGACAACTACTATAAAAATGGATCAGAATAGCCTTTTGCCTTGTCATCACATCTCCCCAAATACTGCTGCCTCTGCAATACTTTTTTTCTGTTGCTATTCCCAAGAGATAAACCAGATTCAATAATTTGCAGCAATTTATAATTATTGATGAGTCTTCAGGTTGCCTTCTTAGAAGGGAATACATACCCCATTAACCATGTATTTGATTATTAGGACCCATTTCAACCCCCTCTTATTCTACTGACAGCTGGACAAAATTGTATGGAAATTGTTCTGCAGTTTTCTAGCTCTGCAGTTTACCAGATCACTTAGAGAAAACAGACCAGCAAAATTGCTATAATTCCTTTCAATTTTTAATAGCTCTCTTGTGCTGGTGCTTTAATCTGTATGAAATTGCTAAAGCTTTGAGTAAATAAAGCAGATGTTACAGCTCATGGAGCTACAATATGGACATGGCTTCCTGGAGAATGTTCAATACTACTACACAAAGTACATATAGTCACTTAGAAAAATATAAGTTAGTAGAGAATATAGAATATATAGAATATAGAATTATACTTAAAAAAAGGACTCCCAGATTCTTACATGAGAAAACGTCAGTACTGCATGACATGCACATTGTGGAACCATTAGAACCTGACAGATGCACAATTCTAGGTTGTGTAGGGCTGGATGACTGCATACCTGTACATTTAAACACCATCTTTATACCTGTTTACACATAATCGCTAACATGTGTCTGTGGCTGTTTAAATTATTGTACAACTGCAGGCTATGATAGTTTGAACTTCTACATATTCATTTAAATGTGTCTGTGTTTACTTGACCAGCCCCAGAGTGCAGATAAGAAGATAAGAAAAGGAAATGCCAAAGCTGTGAGACAGAAATTCTTTTTTTCTGTACTTTTCAAAATGCATCTGATGCAGTTCCCAGATGGCTTCAGGGGTGAGTTAACAGGCTACAATATTAAAACTCAGTCTATAAGTTGTTTTGAAATTAAACTTAAGGTTATATCAGTGGCAAGAAGTCTTAGGCACAGCAATATGGTTATATGCTAGAGGATCTTTGTGCAAAGGAGAATGTCTCTATAACTCCCAGTTTAATATTTACTCTCAAAAAGCACAGGTACCTGAGCCAGCAAATGCACATGTGGCTAAGGCCCTTTTCCTTTGCCATCATTTAGAAAAGAGGGTTTCTAAACATTCTATCAATGTTGACAAATCCTCTGAAAAAATACTGGAGGGTTTTATACATGAATCGAAATTGACATATACTTTATGCAAATGTTTGCTTAAAAGCTGTGTACATTGTCTTTGCCTTAAATGGCATGGTTCTGGATAAATACAGTGTGTGCAGATATCTTTGTAGGTCAGGAATCTGACTTGCCTACTACATTTGTAATCCTGAAATAAGGAAGAACACTTCAATCATTGAGGAACAGCAAAAGCAAGATTATATATTAAGGAAAGTATGTATTAAAAATAAGCTAACACAGCTTTTGGTACAGGGAAGGCTTTACACAGATACAGGGAAGGCTGTTGGATCTCCCTAAAAGTGTATGTGAGTGTTGGACATCAAAGATGCATAGACAGGCTCTGTTTGGACTCCTGATGGCCTTCAAGAAGATGCCTCATAAACAATCTTAGAGCATCTCAGGTTTTAAAAAGACTGAAGTGAATACTGGAAACAGTTCAGAGAAGAGTGGCAAGTATCATCTGAAGTACACAAAGGTTTCTGTATGAAGAACAGCTAAACAGAGTAGTCTGAAACATGGAAAAAATATGATTGGGAAAGGAATATTGCAGTATTCTATACAACCACAAGTGAAGAGGAGAGATGTGTTCTCCATACATCTTCCAATGCAAGCACTCAGAATTACATTAGTGGATGACTGAATCAAAACAAACAAAAGCAGACTTCTTCACATAATGCAAATATGAACAATGGAACTCCTTGCTCTGAGATTTTGTAGATATTGCAGTTTAAAGGCAATCAGAGGGCAGCCTAAAAAATTCATGGAGGAAAAATATTGAGACTTATAAAACTCAAAGGTAATATACATCAAGATGATGATGTCACAGAATCATAGAATTGTTAAGGTCAGAAAAGACCCTCAAGATCATCGATCCCAACCATTAACCCAGCACTAGCAAGTTCACCACAAAACCACATGTCCCCAAGTGCCACATCTACACATCCTAAATCAGTGGAGACTGAGGAAGCACAGCCAGTCAGTCAGCCGTGTACTGCTACATTGCTCTGAGGCACAATTTTTTCTGCCTGCAAATCATATCTTCACGTGCCTGTGATCTTTCATTAGGCTGTTTGTGTTCCTCAGAAAATGATATAAGGTAACAGCAACACCAATATTTGTATGGCAAGGTTTGTAACTGGTTCTATGATAAATTTTGGAGCCAAGAAGATGAGAGAAAAAAGAGGTTTACTAACGACGTCTTTTCTTTTGCTTTCACCATGATCTCAGTGAGTTACAACATGTACTCCTAAGGGTTCTTTGCCCTCCACTCAATCTAAGTAGAGCATCTAAGCTGAGCAACAAGTTAGATTTTTCTTGGAATCATAATGCTCTGCAACCATGAGTATCAACCTCTAGCAATGACAGAGATTATGTGTACCCAGAGCATAGCAACTTTAGGAAGTCCATTTATACAAAAGCAGAAAGTCTGTCCAAGGAAACAGTGTATCTGTGAAGCTATGTGTCTTCTGCAGTGTGCTGCACTACCAGGCTGGGTAAAAAAAAAGTCACACCATTTATGCCTAAGGTCTTTAAAAGGAGAAATGTTGTTGGGTTTCTTTAACATACATCTCTTAAACAGGATTTGCTGTACCACTGAATCCATCTTTTGTTTTATTGAGTAGCAGATGCCTATTCAATTATTCATTTAAGTATCATAACCTAATAAGTGATGACCAGAAATTTTATTAAATAATCTTAGACTGAGCAACAAATTGGTGTTTGATTAGAGATCTATTCAAAGCCATTTTTATCTACAGGAACTTCTTGGGTCTTATGCTTTGACCAAATCAGAGAATGTCTCAAAACAGTACAGGTCAAATGTAACGATATAGTAGGCAATAGTCTATTATTAAAATGTAGTAATACTTTAAAACAAATAATAAGCTTGAAGATGGAATTTCTCATATATTTAAATGAAAATCTCTTACTTTAGCAGTGTGTTTCTAAGGTGACTACGGGTAAAATATTTCCTCTATAAAAATGGGATCTACCAGTGATTTCAGGGACAATTATAGGCTTCTGTTTGTTTACTGACAAGGACTGAAAATCTCCATGATGGTACAGAAATGGCTTGGTATATGCCATTACATTTATAGTAACCTGACATTACACAGGAATTTTGCCATTACACAGGAATTTTGAATCCCTAGTAACACTCCAAAAGTTTATGAATGTCAACAATTAACATGCTATTGTTTTTTGCTGCAGAAATGTTATAAATATCACCCAAGTAAGTTATTAAATAATTCAGCATGACAGTAATTTGAATTACTTTTTCCCAGATTATACATAAAAGTAGCTTTGTCTTCCTTTGAGGAATATTTGGATAAATTCATTTAATGTAATGGAATTGCAAACAGCAAGTGAAGTAGATTCAGGTCAGGTCTGTAGGAAAAGAAATTTTAAGTGCCATTCCCTAGCACATGAAGGGACTTTTCTTCCAGGAGAGGAGAAAGAATTGTTTTGGAAATTTTCATACTGTGCAGAAAGATGTTTCTTTTTTACTGTCTGCATTACATCTGGTTGAGACTAAATACAATCTAGTTCTCAGTATGAAATATGTCACAATACAGAAAACACAGATTCCTCATTTAAAAGCATTGCAAGAGCTGTTACAGAAGTGTCCTTTATTGTGTGCTCGCTTTGCCATTACTTTAATTAAGAAAATATACAGAAGGATCTTAAGCATATGGAAGCAATTGAAATACATGCAGCAAGCACAGTTTTCTCAGAGCAGGGCAGATATTTGTGTCACCTTGGCTTTCTGCTCTGCAGAGCTGGAAGGACATCTGGCACCTGCCCAGAAACGCTGCAGCTATTAATCATAGTCGAGTAAGAAATTACTTTGTGTTGAAACATGAGTATCCAGAAATATTCTTGGCAGGGATATTTCTCTATTATGAACTTGCTGTTAAACTGAGTGTTTGGAACATTTCATACACATTTTAAGTCTTTTTTTGTAGAATTCACCTTTCAAATACATTCATTTAGCAAGTTTCAGTAAAACTACAAGTTCAGTGAGTGGTTTCTAACTGATCTAGTTAAAATCTCAAAGATCACTTAGGGCAAAAAGAAGTGGATTGCAGTGGATTTATCTGCTCTATTTCTGTGATCAGAGGGGAGTCAGAGATGAGATTATAGAGTACCCGGGGTAACTGCTAGAATCACACAATAAGCACTTTCAATCACTCGGAAACTGCCCTCATCAAGAAAGCAATTTATAAAAACATCACAATATGAAATATCTGGGAAATTGTCAAACCATTCCCACCACTTAGCCGTTCATCCAACTGAATTAGAAAGGTCAGTCACTGAAACCCAAACTGGTCTGTCTAGGATGACTTTTTTGCCATCAAGAGACTCTCTTCTGAGTGGTATGAGAGAAACAGATTGTCTCAGGCACACTGGTGATTCATCTTAGGCTGAGAATTGGCTAACAATGACAGTGCCTTGATCTGCATTAAAAAAAAAAAACAAATTAACAAGAGCTATACTTTGGATAAACCAACAGCTGAGCAGCATCCAACTCCTGTAGCACCTATGTCTGCCCCTGTCAGACTGCATAGCTCTGCATTACTTGTTCTTCACAAGGAGGTTTAAGCAAAAACGTTTCAAGGACGGGAAGGTTGAGCACCCAGCTGTTTCTCCTTCCAGTAAAAAACGGGACAGAAAGGATGCCGAGCCTTAACAGGTTGTAGCAAAATCCTTAGCATCTCCTTGATCCATTTCTTTCTGTGCCTGAGCAAAAGAATTTTACACTGACTTTATCCTAAATGGAGTATAGGAGCACGCACTCCATTTTAAAGACCTATGTACTGAGCAGCATTATCTAGCATCTTCTCATCTCACAATGTATGTAATAAAGGTAATTGTTAAAAAAAAATTACCTGTAATTACATATTCCCTATTACTTCCAAAATCTTATTAATCTTACTAAAAATTCAAGGATGCACTTGAAACCTGAATGGCTTCAAACTTTCCTTTAAGATAATTCAAGGGCAACTAAAATCTATTTTAGAAGCTTTGCTATCTGGCTGATGTTGTTTTAATGTCGCCCTTAAATAAAATTGCATCTCACCTCCAGCCATGCAGTTAAAAGAGTGGGAAAAAGGAAAGATGTAAGAGCCTCCTTTACCAAATGCCTTGAAGGTTATCATCAAACAAAGCAGACATCATGATAATTCAGACATGTGCTCCTTTTCAGAGAACCAATTAACAAATGAGAAAAATTAGGTTGGATTTTTCTGTTCCATATGCAACTGGAAATGGAAAACACCATTGTTCCTAGCGATTCTCATTCTACATTATAAACTCATATACACTCATTCTGGCCACCTTTTCTTGTCTGAGACAAACATAATTTACAAGAGTTACCTCTCTTCAACATTATGCTAAATATGGACAGTTGCAGCAATAGCAATATTTGGAATTGCTAGCCCAGAAACAGTAAGCGAAGCAAGCATAAAATAATAGAATAAGAAAGTATCAAAAAGTTGGAACAGAATCTGAGCAGAACACGAAAGCTGATAATTTAACTGAGAGTTTTTTCTGGTTCTTTTTTTAAATTTATATTTACTCCTAATATATATATTATAAAAATAGATATAATATGTATTTTATATATATATACCCCCAAAAAAGGTTTTCTCACAAAACACAGGCAGTTGAGATTTCGTGATGATGTGACTTAATTTTATACCCTAATCTTCCATCTCCACTAAGTAGCCCAGTCGTCATGTTTACCATGACTACCTCGCTATCCAAGGAAAGCGTGTGATCCATGGTTTGGCTGTAAATCACCTCTCTGAGCTGGGGAAGCCTGAAACCTTCTTCTGATCAGCAGGCACAGGTGTCAGGGTTATGAGGGTAGCCATCTTCACTGTGGCCAGCCTTGGGTACTTAATTCATTAAGTAACGACAACAATAAATCAATACACTTACAGAGCAGACATTTCACACATTTTCAGGGCCTCTGGAACTGCTTATCCCTCATGGCCCTCTAACTCCAAGCTAATCCCAGGACAAAAGGTGATGGCTTCAAACTGAAAGCGGGCAGGTTTAGGTGAGGTATTAATAAGAAATTCTTCACTGTGAGAGTGTGAAGCATTGGAATGGGCTGTCCTGAGAAGCTGTGAATGCCCATGTCTGGAAGTGCTCAAGGCCAGGTTGGAGAGGGCTTTGAGCAACTCCCCCATGGCAGGGGAGTTGAAACTAGATAATCTTTAAGATCCCTTCCAATGCAAACTACTCTGTGATTCTATGAATCCATGAGATATAAATAACACTTCTTGGAAGCACCAGTTTTTAAAGAGTCCTCCTCCACCAAATCAGACACACAAGCTGGTGTCAGTGCTAGGTGAGAATACTCCAGTATCTACAGGCCTCTTGCCTCCTAAATGTTCTCTCAACTATCATTTAAATACCATCTCCCCTGCCTGCTGTCAACAACTTTGCTCTTAAGCTCCTTTTCTGACTACATTATACACACATGAAAAATCTTCTTTACCTTCTTTACCTGTGTCCTATATACAACACACTTGGCAGTCCCAGGCCTTGCTCCCAACAGCTCCTGAGGACTGAGGGCAATCCAGGCCCAGCCAAAAACCAACATGGAGCGACTTTTCCTCGTCACTCTTCTCTTCCAAGTTCACACAGTAAAATTGCAAAGGTGAAAGTGATTAGAAGTGGAACAAACAGAAGAAAAAGCAAGTGTGCAGGGCAGGGTAATATCAGACAGCAATTAGATTAACTTAGACTGGTAGGTAACAAATTTTAAAAGGAACACCTAGTTTTCTGTTTTTGTTTCCCCTCTTGCTATGTCAAAGTTTGGTGGTACCTGTTTCAGGTACTACAATGCAAGTTTTCATCATAAAACCAAATACCCAAGCTGACACCACCTTCAGATGTAAAATTTAAAGAGCCAAGTTTTGATAAACATTTTATTTCTATCAGTGTGGAACTGAGGAATATACTATTTTTTTCATAGCTTTCAGTTCACACTCCAAAGAGAAGCATACAAAAAAATGTCAGGATTTAGATTTTTTCAAATTTTTATTCAACCACCTGCTTGCAGAAAATGAATAAACAAAAGCTTACATTAAATACTGTACAAAATATTGAAGTTGTAGATGAGCTAGTCCCCAGGTATGTTCACTTTTTATATCCTCAGCCATCTGCACTGCAGCTCCCAGAACAAAAGATCTGAAGGTTTTCCTGGCTGCAACTAATTATGACACATGAGAACTGCAGCCCTTGACAAGCTCCTGCTCAGTAGAATTTGGCAAGACAAAAGCAGTCACCTGTTCGTACTGCAGTAAAAAAACCCTGAAGTTTACAAATGAAAAATAATCAAATGTAATAAATGCATTTCTCTTAAAAAAACAGACGAGACCACAATCCTGAGGCACACTTTTCAGAAGACAAAAAACCTTGTTTTTCTGCTATGGAAATGCACTTTGTGGGAAATGCTCTGCATTGATGACCTGTAGGCAATTATATTTCTCAAACCATCCAGGAAAGAAAAGCAGATTACCACACAAAGCTTCAACCACAATCACTGACTGAGTAGAAGTCTTCAGAAAGATTCAGCAGCTTCAGACCAGAACATGAACAACCATCAAGCTCCTTTACAGTCACCACTGCCATTTTTAGTACAGTTGTTAGGAGGGCTTGGATTCCCTCTCTCTCCAATAAATGTTTTTATAACATGGTGTCAGTTTAGAGCTACCAGAGGCCAACTTAAGGAGGAGGATCTTCTCCTCTAATAGCTTTGTACTTTGCCATATCTTCTGGGAACACCTTTGTCAGTTCTTGAATTAACAGGCTTTTAAATTTCTGGAAAGAGAAAAAAAATGTATCTACATCATCTGGACAATTTATTTAGATTTCAACAAGCAATGTTACCTGATGAACAGAAATGTTTATACCCAACACACCTCTTAGTGAAATGAAGTACCCAAAAACCCCTAAAACCACACAAACAAAGAAAGTTATATTTACAAAATCCACAAAAAATGCCCAAGTGAAATCCACAAAGAATGCATCAGGCAAACTAAAATGTCTGTGAATTCCCAGAAATTCACTTGCATTTTCTCGTAAGAAATACAAAGCAGATGGACCTCTCTAGTTAACTCTGGTGCACCAATATCTGCCTGACCTTATTAAGGAAAGCTGCTTAAGGACATGTCCTCTTGATTTGATATGGAATCCACTCCACCTTCAAAAAGCAACTCACACCTGCCTTAGAAGTACACAATTTCACAAGCACAGATAAAAGGACTTATCTCCATATGTCTACATTCTGCAGTATAACTTATCATCCTCCACACTAAGTTCAGCCAAAGAACATTCTCAGAACTCACTAAACTTCCTTTTCTGATTGTGTTTATCTGCAGTAGTTCCAGGAGTTAAACAGTATCCCAGTATGCTTAGGTTCATACTAAATGAAAGTACAAATTCAGAAAACCCTGAACACTGGCATGCATTTTCACTAATTTTTTAAAGATTGGTGGATGATTACAGAGCATATTTGACATTTTTAAACCTCTACTATCCATTCAAGACTGGAAAAATATCCCTTCTGTTTTGCTTATTTTTAAGTTTGCACACAACAAAATTCCACACCTGCAAAAAAACCAAGTAAAATAGCTCTACTGCTACATATAGCTTCTACCAATATAAAATCACAGCAAAAGCTGCATCCCCAACTGTAGGATGACTACAGGTTTCCTTTCCTGAACAGGCTATATCACCATCAATTAAGATACAGGGATGCAGAGCAATTTCGAAGAGAAATCACATAATAACAGAAGTTAGAGTGAAAAATACCCACATATTTACAGAAAAGCAAAAACTTATCAAATACATGATGGCATCATACTTCCACTAATTCTGGTTTACCTTCATAGTGTCAATTTTTCCTTTCACTTGCTCATTTTTAGCCAAAGCTCGCTCCAGACACTCTTTAGTGTAAAGCTGAGGGTTGCGGCCTTGATCTATGTATCTGAAAACAGAAAAGACACTACTAAATTATCATATTCCTACTAGCATGCTCTCCAAGGTACAAAATTACTCATCATGCTGTCTTTTTCTCCCTACTATTATCTGAAATGTGCATTTTAAAAACCACCACAGTTAAACTCAGCCATTTCCAAAAGGCAGCTCAAGGACAAGGCCATGGCCAGCAAGCCTCTGCTTCCAGAAAGCCTGGAGAGCTTTGTATGAAGCATTAAAAGCACACCAAAAATATATATATATATATCTACCAGGCCCTCACAGGCAATAAGCACAGATGATCAAAGGAAGATGGTCCTTTTCCAAGCAACTGGAAGGGCACTAACCAGAAAGTGGCCTAGTTAGGACACGGTGAGCATTAAGCACACGGGAATATGGCATCCAGCAAATCAAGGATGAGGAGGAGCTGAACATATCACAGCAACGAGTGAAAAATTGACACTGCTGTATCAGCAAACCTATGTGCAATTTTGTTTTGCAATGCAATTCCTGGCAAAGGGAAACTCGCTAGAGAGAACATTTAAGAGAGTCATCACAAATTTACAGCTAAAGTAAAAGCCCAATTGACAAAAGCCATGTACAGCCAGTAACGCACTGGAGTACAGCAGACCAGTAACAGCTGGACTTAGAAGGAGCACTAGTAAATTAACTGGCCAGCTACATCACAACAGCTCTCTAGTATAGCTCCTCCTCTATGTTCATTTTTCTTTTAATGTTGCAATGCTTTGCCAGGCTGCCACTCCTGAAACTCAACACCTGAGTACTGACTTACTTTATTTTCACTTGCAACTTTAAATCCTGATCCTAATCTAGTGTAAAAGTCTGGTTTTAAAAATGAAAACTGACTTACTAAATGGGTGTCCCTGCCCATGGCAGGGGTGCTAGAACCAGATGTTCTCGAAGGTCCCTTCTAGCCTAACCCATTCTGTGATGTTATGACATCACTAAATTCGGCAGATTTAGTGTTACTGCCCACACATGCGAAAGTCAAAAAAAAATCTGAAAGGCCATGCTGGACAGGGGTCTGAGCAACTTATCTAGTAAGGTTCTTTCCAACTCAAAGTGTCCTGTGGGTCTATGAAGACAGGTGTATATTTTACCACTTCTCCTACCTTTCTGCTTTCTCACAGGCAGAAGGTACTGCTGACCTCCTTCCACCTGCTCACGTTCTCATCAGGCATTCAGAAGGACTTCTGAGACAAGCAGCCCTCAGCCAGAATACCCACGCTGCGAAGCCAGCTACGTCCAGTCACGGACTACAGCACCTCCCCTTCCAGGCAAACAAAGACTTACTCAAAAACTTCCAAGGGCACGCTGATATCGTGAAGCTGCTGCCGGCATTTGTCGATATCCTGCAAGCCCGTCACCATGAAATTCCTGTTGGGAAGAAAAATGGGTCGTGTTTAGCCGATTTCGGGGTCGCTGCGCTGCCCCGGACGGTGGGTGCGAGGCCAGCGACACCCAGGCAGAGAGAGAGAGCCCTAAGGCGCCACCCCAAGCCTGCAGGGGGAAAAGGCCCCGCAGCCCGGCCCGGCCCGGCCCCGACAACGGCTCCTCACAATTTCTGATTGAGCCCCGTCTGGCTGCTGGGCTGGAAGTCGCTGACGATGATGCCGAGCTGCCTGATGTTCTCCACGAACTTCTCCAGGTGCTCCTCCAGGGAGTCGAACTTCTCCGCCATCGCCGCCGCCTCCCCCGCGCCGCGCCACTTCCGCTCACGAGCGCCTGCGCGGGAGGGAGGCGCGAGGCGGAGCGGCCGCGCCCCCCGGCCCAAGCCACGCCCCCTCTCTCACGGGCGGTGCCGTCCCGGCTGCCGCCGGCGTCGCCTGAGGGCAAAGCGGGGCAGGTGCGCTTCAGCGAGCGGACCCCTGCATTGTGTGTCCGAACGTGTCCCGTGTCTGCCACCTCTGAGCCCTCTTCGGGCCTGTGTAAGAAATAGAAGCGGTGACAGGCAGAGGTTTTGCTTCATGATAAACCCCACACTGGAATCATCTGGGGAATAGCAAAACGAAGAAACACAGAATCGCAGAGTGGTTTGGGACGGAAGGGATCATCTAGTTCCAGTTCTCTGCCATAGGCAGAGAAATCTCCTTCTAGACCAGGTGGCTCAAAGCCCTTCCAACCTGGGCTTGAAGACCTCTGGAGATGGGGCATCCACAGCTTCTCTGGGCAGCCTGTTCCACTGCCTCACCACCCTCACAGTAAAGAATGTATCCCTAGTATCCAATCTAAACGCACCCTCTCTCAGCTTGAGCCCATTACTTCTTGTTATATCATGAATCAGTCTACATTAAATAATCCAGCTATCAGTCAGCCCTGTGGGAAGGTCGTCTGACATGCTTAGATCCCCACTGCACACCACAATAACTATGTTTTACAAATGGTGTTTCCAGTATGTCTGTTTTGGGTTGAACCTGAGCAGATCAGTCCAGTAATGTCAGGACATAACTCATCCAGCTCTGGGGTCCCCAGCACAGGAAGGACATGGACCCTTGGAGAGAGTCTGGAGGAGGCCATCACAGTGATCAGAAGGATGGAGCACCTCTTCTATAAGGCTGAGAGATCTGGGATTTTTCGGCCTAGAAAAGAGAAGGAGTGACCTAATTACAGCCTTCCTGTACTTGTTGGGAATCTACAAAAAAGACGAAGAGGAACTTTTTACAAGAGCATGCAGTGACAAGACATGGGGGAATGGTTTCAAATTGAAAGATGGTAGGATTAGATTCAATATTAGAAATAAATTCTTTACTGTGGGCATAGTGAGACACTGGAGGATGTTGCCCAGAGAAGCTGTGGATGTCCCATCCCTGCAAGTGTTCAAGACCAGGCTGGATGGGGCTCTGACCAGAAGGTGTTCCCATGACAGGGGGCTGTAACTCGATTATACCTTCCATCCCAAACTGAGACTTAATGTATTTTTTGCATTTTGTAGCTATAACTTGCAGTGATTTCTGCTGCACAATGAAAACCATCAAAATCTGAAATTCTTATTTTCTTGGATGAATTTTCCATTTTCTATTTATGACAATAACACCATCAAATGGTCAGTTTCTATTCTGGGTTACCATGCTAGACCAGCAGCAGGAAGATGATTTTGCAGAATATAAAGCACTAGTTGGGAGTTCATAGGATTAAAAGTGCTAACCTAAAATTAAAAAGCAAGCAACTGTAAAGAGCACTGAATATTAAGGAAGGTACAGGACTGTGCAGATGTGAAATTTAAAAATAAGCCTAGGATGCAGAAAACAATTTATGAATTATAGGCCTTGACAAGTATTGTCATCCTATGATAAAGTAATCCCACTCTCTATTGATCAGCAGTTGCTGACCATCCTGCATCTATCATTGGCAGAATGTTGTCTGGACAGCAGAAGTCCGAGGATTATGAGATTTTAAGACAAGTACTTCGCACGTGAGAGATCTTGGTCTGAAGAAAAGAATAAATTTTTCTAATATTTGGAAGGAAGAATGTAGAATAGGGTGCACTTACAAAGTTAGATATGAACATGAGGAACAGGCATGTCAAGTTGTGAAACAATGTAAATACAAATTATTGTATCAGACGTGGCTCTGCAGGCACAAGAGACTGAGATTCAAACAGAAGAGTTGCTTTATGTCCATCTTTGCATATGGGAAAACTCATCCAGTGGAGGTACGGAGCAGAACCGCTTGCATTAAATTCAGTAACAAACAAGGGCTTTGAGATACTGTGAAAACTTCCTCTTCTTCCTGTTTGGGTGAAAGCCTTTAGTTCTTGGAACTGAGCAAATATGACTTTTAGCTTGCTTGGGATAAATCCTATAGATGTCCATAATCAGATCTGACTCAGGGAATGTATTCAACAGAAGAAAATAATGGAAGTCTAACTTCAAATATAGAGATATCCAGCTCATTGTAAATTTGTATTTACTATTCTGGTTAGGTTAGATTAATGAATTATGTTAGATAAATGTACACAGTGCTTTTAAGAGCAAAATTTGCTATAAATATATTACCAGTTGTTAATTTTTTCTCATGACCACCAGTTTGGGCGTCGTTTTCATGTTCAGGGGTAAAATGTAAAGATGAGAAACTTTTGTTCCAGTGAGAGAGAGGGAGAGAAACAGAAAAAAAGGAAGTCAGTCTGACAAATAACTGATCAATAGGTACATAGAGACAGAAAGATTAAGTAACCGTATTGCACTCGTACCCTGATTTTCATACAGGGAGTGGGCAATTACAGACTTGTAAGCTGGACATCTGCACTGGCAGTTAAGTAGGGTCTGTAATAAAGGATGGAATGAGAGGCCATATGGATCAATATGACCCATTTGGGAAGAGTAGCACAGATTACATGAAAGAAAATCCTGTTTTGCAAACCCCTAATGAGTTTTTCAAGGGGTCAGCAAGCATGGAGATAAAAGTGATCTAAACAATACAATCTACTTGATTTCTCATCAGCTCTTAGAGAAATCCTTAAAAAAATATTTTAAGGAAATAAAGGAATGGAATAAGGAGGGAAATCCTAGACTGAATAAAGAACTGAATTCCAGATATGAAATGCAGGACAGGGGCAAACATTTAATTCTTGCAAGGGGAGAATTGATCCCAGAAGAGTTCAACAGGAAACAAGGCTGAAAACTGTGCCATTTAGTATGTTCATAGATGACCCAGAAAAGAGATCAGATGGTACAATGAGTAAATTGGCTTATGAGAAAATTATTTGGCAGACTAAAGATCAATGCAGTTTGTAGGAAACTGTAGAAGGACCTGAAAATACTTTAAGTTGGATCATGTAAAGCGATGCACATAGCAAGAAAAAATTCCCTAGTTTCACATGAAGATTCATGACCTCTTGACCATTACCATACAGGAGCAAGACCTGAGGATAAGAATAGAAAGTTCTTTGAAAACATCAGGTCAGTGCCCAGCAGTGTACAGAAGTCATGTGGAGAGTTAGGAATTGTCAGGAAAGGAATGTGAGAACAAAACAGAAAATGTCGTGCTACTGCATAAATCCACTGTTTGTCCTAACCCTGAATACTGTGTGCAGTTCTCATTCCCCAGAGTGGACCTGGAAAGGAGGGGCAGGGCTGCTAAGACAACTGTAGATATGAAACAGCTTCTGTAATAGGAAAATATGAACAGACAGGTACTCTTCAGCTTGAGAGAGAGAGCCCACTAATGAGACTTATGGCCAATACTTCACTGTATTTAGAGTGATCGGTGGTCTGGAGCCTAGACTGTCTTTCAGCATAAAAATCAGGGGCCACCAATGTAAAGCCAAGAAGTGACAGAACACACAAAAAGCAGTGATTTTTGTCATACAAAGTTCGTAAGCCCTGTGGGACTATTTGCCAATGGATGTTACAGACCGAAAATGCTTAGCTGTGTTGAAGGGAAAATGGGACAAATGCTTGGTAGACAGTCAGGGAGACATAGGTAAACCACTCCTGTGTAAGGAAATCCCATAAACTGAAGGTAGCCCAAGGCCAGGAGAGTGGTCAGGAAAGGTCTCACAGATGCTTTTCTTGTCTTTGCTCTTCTGCATTTACTTCTAGTTAGGAGCACAGGATACTGACCCAGATGGAGCCTTCATCTGAATCTGAGAGGTTCCTGCTACAAGGTCCTCCCTGCTTGGAATGTCAAATGATAACCTGTGATGTGATGGGTACAGACAGATTGCATAATGGTTTCTTACCAAGCAGAACATAAAAAGATTGATTTGAGACTGTTTATACAGCCTTTGGGTCTGGAAAAAAGCTCAGCTTGCTGTTTTCTTATTTAGTCTTACATATACTCCTGATAAATGACTTGTCCAATATAATATGACACAACGTGGTGTTTAAGATTCATTACTGAAAGTGATGAGACAGTCAACTTCTCATGAATACAAAAAGCAACATATAACTCATCTGTTTGTCCACCTCTAGAACTATAACTCTCCTCCAAGCTCATGTTTTCTGCTGCTGGCCAGTAAAGTGGAGAAAAATGAATAAAGAAAGTAAAATAGATCATGTTTTCTCTCCTGTCTTTCTCTCTTTTCTTCTGCATGATTAAATCACTTGTTCATTCTGCAGACAAGGAAACGGAGGTTGAAATTTCAGGTCATTAACTGGGAGCTGCTAAGAATTCCATTCTGTGAGCCATCTACCCTTCATTGTTTTAATTACAGGTAATAAGCAGAAGGGAAGCAGGGGAGATAGATGTGAACAGCATAGAGGATACCATTCACCTGCTCTTGATATTTCAGGCTGATGGCAATTTTGTTTAGGATGTTTTTTAGCTGGCTCAGAAGCATGTGGTACTGTCACATTTTACTGCATTAAATAATGATACAATAAAATAAAATAAACAATTTTTAAAAATCAATTATGCAGCTGAATAAGAGCTGTAATTATAATTTCCATACAGATTTTGTGTTTAGCAGTGTGTTCATTAATGACTTGAAATAATACATGTCTTACCACAAATTAGCAGGATGATGCATTTATGCATCATGGCTGGATCTCAGTCTTACTAAGATCATCTAAATTTATTTATCTAAGAAGCAGCAGGATCAGGATTTTGTTCATAAGATAATTTTGTGGTCTTACAAGTCCTGCAGATCTGGGAATGTTCTGGGACCTGATCCAAACTGAGACCCATGAGGTTCTTTCTGTTGATGGTAAAGGACATTGGGTGACAGTCTGTTCTCACAACACTGCCTCTGAGGAGGTCAGCAAGACACAGCAAAGGACTTACATATATGTTTCAGGACAGGAATATTATTTTCATAGTGTAATGATAGCTCATCTAGATGTGCGATACTGAAACCTTTTATTTCATAGTACCTCTAATATGCCATAAAGAATTAATTCTTAATTTTGTTTTTCAAAAATATGCTGAGAAATCACTGGAATTATCTGTGGCTTTTTCCTCTGAAATATTAAACTTATTCATCAGACTCAGTTTATGTTACATTCGTATTGCTGCCATATGTAATTTAAAGCAAAATTAAGGTCTACTCTTCTGAAATGCAGGGTCAGTTTCAACAGTTATCGAGTAGCTTTTTTTATCATGTGTGAGAAAGACGTGTATACAAATATATATATGTATATGTATATGTATATATATATAATCATACTCCTAGAAAAATGCTCCTCTGATTATGCAACAAGTAAGGTTGATTTGCCTATTGCTGCTTTTTATTTTTTCCCCTGTAACTCAGAATAAGTAGCTTCCTGTATTTAAAACTGATACTTTTTTCATTACTAATGATACAGGAAAGAAGGTATAGGACTATCCTGGGCAGAGAGAATTGGTGCAGCAACATGGGTGCTAGCAAATGAAAAAGACCTAGGACCATTTTCTAGCACTGAGTCCAGCTGGCATGGAGCAGCCCTTATTTGTATTCGAAATCTGAAATGTACCTGAAAGCAGTTCTGGAAGAATATGGCTGGTCCAGATGAAAAAGCTGACTGTGTAGCTTTGTCTACAGTGTTCTACAGTGTGAGTGCATGTGCTCCTGTGTTTGTGTCCTTCCCTGTCACTTCTCATTTTTCTAAGGTAGATCTGTCAGTCACAGTGTACAAGAGAAAGGAATGGCCACATGGGTTCAAACCAGGAGACAAATCAGAAAATCAGAGAAATTACTTAGCATTCAGGGTTATGCCCCTGAAAGAGGTTTAGATAAGCAAGTTGAGCACAGCCATGATCACAGCTGGTATGGAGCTACTGGTACCACTTACTTGAGGCTAGAGTGTCATAGAAGGATAGAATATAAAAGGATAGAATGGTTTGGAAGGGACCTTAGAGATCATCTAGTTCCAACTTCCCTTCCATGGGCATGATACCTTTTACTAGGCCAGATTTCTCAAAGCCCCATCCAACTTGGCTTTGAACACTTCCAGGGATGGAGCACCCACAATTTCTCTGAGCAACCTGTTCCAGAGTCTCACCACTCTCACAGTGAAGAATTTCTTCCTAACATCTAATCTAAATACCTCCTCTTTAGTTTAAAACCATTTTTCCTTGTCCTATCATTATCTGCCTGGGTAAAAATTGCTCTCCCTCTTTTTTATAATCTTGGGCCTTATGGGGATGTCCTGTAGTAGAGGCTGGAATCAGTGAACATTACAGGGTTCAGCCTGATCAATCCAAAGTGTCTCATGTTCACAGAAATCCCCACAAACTGTGTCCAGCACAAACTGGGACTACCAGTTCTTCCAAGCTATTTCTGAAGTGCACAGGTTTAGACCAATAACGATGTACAAACGCATGGGTGACGGTAGGCTCTAGGGGACTTCAGAACGTGGTGAGGCAAAAGGCTTGAATAGATGGCTCCTCCAGTCCATACTATCCTGTGGACTCTTGGGACATAGTCCTAGCCTGCTGACTCTCTGGCATACTTTATCATGTCAGTAGGAATTCCTTCCTGGAAGGCACAGGAGACAGGCAGGAAGTGCACCAAAGACACTCTTTCTACTATTATTTGGGAGAGGCCTTCAAGTGACTCTTGAATTTTAAACTCATTCTTCACATTCTTGCATGTTGATACTTCACTGTCTCCACAATCTGCCTGCATCACTGTGAAAGACACTTTACTATTCATACCCAGCATCCAGACTTCAAATAGGTTTTATTTACAGAAGTTGCCTAAGGAAGACTCTAATTTATAGCTATTGATTCTTTCCACATCTCTGTCTAACTGATGAAGAAATGCTTTATTGCCCAGTTAGTTTAGATACAGATAGTACACACATATATACTCAGTGTTTTAATCAAATAATTGAATAATCTCTCAGATTTCTATATGATAAATTAAACACATGGAATTCTTTACACCTTTAATGAATTTTGGCTTTCTCAGTGTTTCTATTTTTTCCAATATCAGCAGAAAAGGGAAGGTGACCTGCACATTTCAGTCTGGTCCCTGCAATGGTGTTGGTCCTGTTCCCCCATGCCTTGTGCTTCTTCTGTATTCCTTCCTATTTATGCACTGCAGGGCTGCAAAATTCCTCTATTCAACAAGATTCCTCTATACCACCAGATTGTGATGATCTGGTACATAGTGATCCCTAATTTCCTTTAATATTTCCTTTTACAGGGAATATGGTCTGCAGTTACATAAGCTTGCATGATTTGCTCCTAGTAAGGAGCAGGATATGATTGAGTTCGACCATTACTTCACAAATGGTTTTTATTAAAACACATTTATTTCACAAACACAGATATTCAATTTAGTCTGCCTCCACACTCTTATCGCTTTGCTGGCCTTTCCATATGCTCTTCTTTTACTTGCAAGTTTTTATTTACCTCCAGACCATCAATACAACTATTAAATTATGCAGTAGCAGTCCCCTTGGAATTCTGCTGGCAATATTGCCAGATAAAGTTCCACTTGTAAACAGATCACCTGGTCTGTCATATTGCATCCAAAACTGAATTTGGAATGATTTGACCAGCCTGATGTGAGGCAAATTCCAGGTTAAGTCTGGCATAAGGGACTGCCTGAGGGTCCTCTTTTTACAAACTGTATGGATGTGTTTTCTGAGATTTGCCTTGCTCAGGCCATCGGTCCAATGCTATTCCAACAGGCATCATGTCTCTGCATGTCTCCACAAGCCCTAGCTCAGGCTGTGCCATATAATATCATCATATATATAAAACCTTATCATCATATAATAGAGCCACTATTTTCATGGTCCTTCAGTGTCCTTGACTTTCCAAAACAGTTCGTAGCACAGGCTGTCTGATTGCCTTCTGTGTTGTGAAGGATGGAAAGCTAGAGCAGGAAAAGCCCATTCTTACAATGATCACCTCACAGACCCCATAGTTTGGCTCTTTTCCATGCCTACTGCCTCCTTTCTGCTCCCCAGCACAGGTCTTCAGACACAACCTCAGAGCATGTTCCAGGGAATGACAGCTGGCCCTCCTGCCCTGGCAGTTCTTCTGAAATGGGACAAAATATGACTAGAGATGGAGGTAAAAAAATCCATATGAGCACAGTTCACCATGGTGGTGTGGCTGGGGCCTCATGTATCTTCCCTGATTTTCACTTTAGCAAGCACCTACTGAAGAAACAGAAGACACTGTGTGTCCTAAGGACCATGGCAGAGAAGACTGGTCATTCATAGGTAGGGAACAGCATGCCCTGATGCCAGAGAAAGGCTGATGGAAAAGGAAGGGACCATCTGTTCTCAGAACAGGAGGAAATCAAGTAAGTTAAACTGATTCGGGAGGTGTTTGGTCCCCTGCCTGCTCAAGGCCCTGGTACTACTGGGTTGACAGAAGCCCTTCCACTCTCTGTCTTCCCTCTGCCAGCAGAGCCACAATGTCAGACCTGGTTACAGCCTCCTTGGATGAGTACCACCACAGGTAGTGGGATGAGCCCTTGGGCAAGCCTCATGAGACACTTCTGAAAATAAACACACCCTACTAGAAGCCTGGATAGATCCTCCTTTTCCAGTTTTCACATATTTTTCTGCTTTTGCATTTCATATACAAATGCCACCACTGGCTAAGAGTTCAAGAATATGTATCAATCGTGTTGCATGGGATTCTGCTGCAATAGCCAGCTGTGACTGAGAGGTTGTGTTTAGCTCTACCCATCACCACTGCTGTAGTTGTGGTCTAGGTTTACGACAGACCTAATTTAGCCTACTATGAATGCATATCTTAGACCCAGAAAGATTTTTTGTTTCAATTTCCCATATTTCAGTCTAGAAACAAGGATGTCCAAGGTCATCTTCTGTCTCATAAATCCAGATATAGCAGTATTCTTTAGAAACAAAAGAAATTACTGATTTCTTCTAATTTAGTTAATTGCAACAAATTTGTTTTCATAGGAACAACCAGATATGAAGCAGCCAGCTGAGGTTTGCTCTACAGTACAACCATCCCAACCCTGACAAACCCCTTCTAAAGTACACAGCAAGCCAGTAGCTGGGGTATCTTACAGTGCTTCCAGGACTCAAGCACAAGTTTGCTCCTACTCTTGTAAATGATATTGCAGGAGGAAGTGTCTGTTGTTCCTAAACCTAACAGAGAAAAGACTTCATCTTTTTGGCTTGCTAATGACAAACCCAGCAGGTGATCTACAATTGTGTGCAGATTCTGATAATCCACCATCTCTATGTGTCTCTTAATGTGTACAAAGGACCACTGACCTGCACTAATCCCACACGTGTGGCAAAATCCCTTCTTTTACATCTATGACTGCAGCCACAGGATGACAAACCATTCGTTCTTCACATGGTATACAACTGAGTGCTCACTATATTCCTCCTTCTATTGGTTTTGCAGAAGCAGCAGTGCATCATGCAAGGAACAGTCATTTCTACTTCAAATGGAGCTGTGACCAAAAAAGTTATTTCTTGAACCTAAATGGTGAAGCATATGATGTCATTTAATCATAGAAAAAACCAATGTTGCACTCTTGATGCTGTGAATTCAGCAGGCTTGCTGTTGTAGCCATGCCTGTGGATAACTGCTGACTGGGAATGTTATAATCGGTTGGCCCTGTTAGAAGAATGCAGAACTGTAGGATCAGTCAGGTTGGAAAAAATCTCTAAGATGATTGAGTTCGACCATTAACCCAGCATTGCCAAGTCCACCACGAAAGTATGTCCCTAAGTGCCACATCTACACATAATACAGGTCTTTTTTCATATTCCAAAATGTATTTTGCACTGGAAAGAACATTTCTGTAACATTCCGTAGATGTGACCTCCTTCAGGGTCCACTTGTCTCCCTGGGAGTTCTTTGTGTAAGGTATGTATTCGTCTCTCCAGCCAAGGACCAGGGAACTACCAGCTGGTGGCAGCAGCAGCTTCTCCAAGATCAGAATGTAAGGACTTGATCTCAGCTCCTGGCGACACTGTGTGAAAGTAAGCAAATACACACTCCTTATTTTAAAGAAACTGAGCCATTATCCGTAACCTTGCAACTAATCCAACTATTTTCAAAAGAACTTCGCTTCTCTAATTCTTTGACACCTTTTGAATTTTTTGCTTAGTAGCTTGGGGTTTGTAATTGGCGCTGAGAAACAAGAAACTAAAATGTGTCTCTCACTGTTGTGATGACCAGGCTAATGTTAAGGTCTTAGGATAACGAAGGAAGAGTTCATTTCCCATAAATGCATTGCAAGTGACCTTTCTTATGGCTGTGTGGTGTAAAGAGAAAAATGAGATAATAAGGTGAGATTTAAGGGAATATGAAGGTAAAGGACTGACTGGGGTCAAAGAAAAACTGTTGAGCTGGCATCAAAGAGGAGTGTGTGTTTTTCTGGGATCCAAATATGATCTTATATCATCTTATACAAATGTTCTAATACTTCCCCATCTTTACTCAAAATACCTCACTGAGTGCCATCTTCAGTCACATCACCCTGTTCTTTTAAAGGTGCATCACTCTGGCAGCACATCTTTTCAATCTCTTCTACCCGTCCTTCTTTTTTTATCTCTTCCTTCTTTGTCTGCTTCTCTGGATTTATGTAAAAGCTCCTTATCATTGGCCCCTCAGCACTTTGTATGTTGTACTATGGAACTTTATCATGTTCCTCTCACTTCAGGAGGGCAAAAGGTCTGTGATGCCATTTAAAAACTTCAGGATCAAAAAATTATTTCATGGTCTCATAAAGTCTTTGAGACTAAGTTACTGAAATTACAGCATTCTACCTTTAAAGTTTAATTAAGTTGGCATCTCTGTGTTAATTTTGTGTGGTTTATACCAACATCCATCTGTTGCTTAGATGATCTACAGTGCTTTTGCTGATGCAGAGGCTAATCTGGTGCTCTAAGCAGGTAATAAGAGACATTTGTGTGTCCTTTTGATGCTGTGAACCAGAGTACTTGCACACCTGGTGTGCTGCTTTCAGGCTCAGCTGCTGGGCACTGACAAGTGAGACAGGTCTGGCAGCAGCCCTCAGCTTCATGTGGAATGGACTACAGCTGAGGCAGGAGACCTCTCAGACTCTTCTTGGGATAAAGAACCATCCATGAACAGGATACTCTGCAGAAAAACAGCTACCTAGGGCTCAGATTCATATTGTTTGCCTCCAATTAAAAGCAGGATTGTTGCAAGGCCTCACCAATGGCCCTGGCTCTTGGGTTATATGTAGGAGCTTAGAAAAGGTCATGATCTCAGGCCTTTAAAAATTCTAGTCATAATTGACAGAGTCGTACAAACAAAAATTTTTGTATCCAAAGTGGAGGGACCTTCAAATAGTTGCTATTCCTCCAACCATTCCATGGAATACAGCTTCCTCACTAAGCAGCTACGGATTTACTTCAAAGATGATGTTGGAGGACAAAAATGTGGCCAGACGTCCAGGCTGAAGGTGGAACAAGGTAAAGCATGCATTGTACCTTTGTTTGGGGAGAAATTTGTAAGTGACTTCTGCCCTGTACTGGCCACATCTTGAATTTGTGTATGAGTGCAAGAATTTAAAAATACTTGTGTGTATGTGAGAAGGTCACCTCTGACACAGAGTTCACAGAGTGATTCAGAATTGCTAAATGCAAATGTCTTTTAGTCAGCAAGTAGCAATACATAGACATGAATACCCTGAACATAAAAAGCTTCTCCTGATCATTTCCAATCCTGCGCAGACTTAAAAATGAGCCAACCATATTCTCCATGGATATTGTTTACCTCACTCATTCTCAAAAGCTATCACTGTGATACAATGGCTATTCATTTACCCAGGTATCCTTTGCATTTAGCTGGGCTTACCATGTCTGTTAAGTGGAGGTCACCTCAAGAATGTTGTTTATCTAAGTCAGTACAAGAGATTAGCATTGCCAGATGGACTTCCAACACCAAGAAGAAGGCAGTTTCAAAGGATGTGTCAACAGGAACATAGGAATCACACATATACCTTTGTAAGTTTTAATATTTCAGGAGTGAACAATTTTGTGTCTTTCTTCATTCTTGCTGTTTGTTGCTGAAAATGCCTTTCTTCTGAATATCCTTCTGAAAATAAATGGTGTTGTCACTTTGGAGGATGAAAGGAGGCCAACAGAAAATGAACAGTCAAAGGTGCCCAGTGAGATGCTAGTAAGTGTCAGGACAACACAGGCAAAAGAGGGAGAGATTTAATAAATAGCTTGCTTGCTGGAAAAGTGTGTGCTTGCAAGTTTGCAAAGAATTAGCTAAATGTAAGTTCATTTGATTCTAGGAAGGAGGCTGTGTCCCATGTTATAAATTAAATCAATGGAGCCTACCAAGCTGACCTAGGTAAATAACTCATTCAAAAGAATTCCAGGCCTAGAGGCTGACCTAATCCTGAGTATATGAGCAGGATACATGAACCCTAAGATTCTAATGCTGCCTATAACAACTTATTTTCAGACCTGCAGAGGAAGGCAAAAAAAGAGCAGTAGAGGACAAATCATGCATCAGGAAGAATAAAATAAAATCTTTCCCAACTCCAGTGGAAGCCCTGAGGCATGGAATTATTATAATGCAAATTGACAGTGATCTAATCTATTTTCTCACACACTTGGGGATACTGACACACCAGATGCCCAGAGACTCATAATGTAAGCCTAATTTTCTCTCTTCAGGCATTTTCCTATTCTATTGTGTTGTACGATTATGCCCATAAACTTCTCAGGCTCCTTGCTACCAGACTGCAAGCTACTCCTTTCAGTGCTCAGGAGAGTATTCAAATGCTTCTTTTATCATACCTGGAAGCCTTTAGATTTCCAGTGCAGATGTATTCAGGATTACTCACTGTACTGCCATTTGATCATGTGATGAAGTCAATATCCCTCTCTGACATTTACTTCTCAAATATATTTATAAAGTGTTATCACAGCCCTATTCAGTCTTTGCTGAACTATACTAAACAAGAAAAAAAATCTTTTAATTCTCCTATAAAGATAGGAGAATTAATCATTCTAGAAATGCTTCTGTGCACTTATTCAATTTAACATTTTCTGACACTTGGCATTAAAATTCTGCTGCATTTAAATGGAAGTAAACAATACACATATGAACTTTTTGCTGAACCACAGGTAACTCCTTTTTTGCAAACTTAGCAAAAACAAGAAAACCAAAAAAAACCCAAAAAAAAACCCCAAACAAACAAACAAACCCACCACCTTCCTGCCAACCCCAACATCAAATTGATACTGCAATGGGAGTTCAATCTCCAGCTAGCAGCAGATGCTTCTCTACCACATGAAGAGTCTGAGATGCCCTTCATCAGCTGCACCCTGCTCTGCATGGAGCTGAGGGCTGCTGCCAGACCTGAGCTTTGAATGCTGTCCTGTGTCACTAATAAATGGCTAAGCTTGAAAGCAGCTCTCCAGCTGAATATATAGGAGAAATATCTGCCAGAGGTCAGTCTGTTTTGCACACCCAGATGCCTCTCTGATTTTAAAGTCATTGCATCAGTCTAGGATGTCTTTATGCACTGTAAGTGGATCTACCAGTCCTGCTACAAGGACAGGAGAGCCTTGTCTGGGAGATGGCAGATGAGTTCAGTTTGACTCCTGCACTTGGCAAACTGGTGAGAAGGTATAATAATGAACAAAGGTAATAGCTATGTTTCTAGTATTTAAGATACTAAGGAACAGAAATTTATTAGGAATGTGTAAAGACAGATCATGGACCAAATTTGATCTTTATTTTTTTTTGGTCATGGAATATGTGGATAAGGGTAGTCTAGATACAGGGGAGGTATCCCCTGCAAGATGTTTTACTACCTGTTTTCCCTCAAGACTTTGTCGCAGACAGGTAGAGAAATTATAAAAGAAAGGCCTCATAAAATCAGGCCTGCTCTGTAAATTAACAGCTGGCCTGTCATTTCTTCTAAGTGCAGCTAAGTACTTTGCAAGTTGCCATGCGAAAACAATCTTGGTATGAGAATTTGTTAACACGACAATCTATTCCTTGGGTGAAAACAGGGAATGTTTAAACATTAAGATTAAACACCTGTGTTAACATTAAGATCTGAGAATCTGTAGAAAAAGTATGTAAACTATAGATGTGCAAAATGTCATGTACCGACCAATGAACTAAGTGTGAATGTATTGTTAACCAATTAGATCTGACACAATGCCTTCTTTTAATCTTATAAAATATGACCCATACAGTAAAGATTTGGCTTTTTCCTGCATGAAGAAAATGGAGTCTCGGCTGATTTATTACAACAGACTTGACTTCAAGGCATCCAGAGTCCATACTGGACTAACCAAATAAGTTGCTTGCTGAGGAAGCTGGGTATGAAAAGAGTTTGCTCCATCACTTCAGCTTTTTGACCCTGCAGACAGTATGGTCGCAGACTGTGACAAATTGCACTACTTTCAGCACCACCAGAGCACCCTGTGGCAGCAGAACCCTGTTTGGCCAGGCACACCTAATACACCTTCCTCATTGCTGAAACAACTTTCTCATCACCTCTTCATTAATCCTGTACCATTTCAGAGGGGAAGCTTGGCTGGAAGGCCACAGAGGGGATGCTTGGCTCTGGCCCACCTTTGCAGAGACCTTGCTCTTTTCTTTTGGCTTCACCACTAGGTAGATACCTCAGTTATGCGAGACAGGTAAATAACTTCCATAACGTTAAATTATGGCTCCTGCTGCCACCTGCCACAGGAACACCATGCAGAGACCTTTCAGTTAAAAACATTAATGTAGCCAACACAAAGGCTCAGATTGCTGGTTGGCAGTGTGGTTCAGCTCTGCGTCTGTGCCACACCACCCTGCCCTACCTTAGGTATTCATCCAGAGGTGACCACTGAGCACCTTGTTCCACCTGACTGCCCCTGAGGATTGAAGCTGCAGGTGAAAATTCTGTGACTGCCAGTTTTTGCACCAGAGCAGGAACAGTCTTCCAACCTGTCCCATCAGGTTTCTCAGTGCCCTGCTCCATATGCTGATAAGAATTTTCCATGTCTGCCTTAGCTTCTCCCCTTGTAAGTCCTGCTGGAGTCACTTTCCTGATGAAGCACAGAGTACTTTTGTTTCCTGGAAGCCTCACACACCAATAGATATCTGGGTACAGTTTGTCTGCATTTCAGAAATTTCCCAGCTCCATGGATGGGTCATCAATAGTTCAGGGGAGTGGCATTTCTGCCACTACTAACGGAAGGCTACTAACGGAAGGCTTGGACACAGTTTCCCATAACCTATAAACTGGGGGTTCTTCACCTTCTCAGGCAAATGTAGGAGGTAGGAGATGAATATGGGATGCACAGAACAATCTTTGACTCTTCAGTCTCCACCTACTTCACATTCACCTGGATGTCTGACCTCCAGGGAAACATTCTGTCAACAGTACTTCACAATACAGATCTCAGGGGTAGGGGATTTAGCAAACACCTCTCCTGCAACAGACCCAGCTGGGTGTCTGCACACAGGAAAGGATCAGAGCAACTCAAAAGGTTATCACACTGTTGGATTGGCAAGGTCAACAGGACAGAGGGCAGGAGCAAACAAGGACAGTGCCGTGGCATCTGGGCCTCCCAGGCCATCACTGACAATTTGCTCACAGCCCTTCATCTTCTCTCTGTTCAAAGCAGGCCCTGGAGAAGCACTGGCTATCGCACACAGGTCAGCTCTGCCAGTGTCTCCTGACATTGCTCTATGGCATCTTCAGGGAGCAAGAGGAGATTGACCTTCAGATCCTCCACAGGGAAATGTGTTATGGAATATAATGCTATGTGCACACACTGCTTATTGCTTTACATCCTCTGTACAAGAGATGTAATCACACTTTGGGCTCTGCCTTCACTATTCTTCAATTCAAAGCATTTATTATATTTTTTTTCTTTTCCAGTCTCTGAAGGTAAAGAAGATGGTGGGAACAGAGATTTTGGGAATCAGCTGCTCCTTCCTGTGCTATACAGAGTCCCAGGAGGACGGACCTACTTGTTCTGGAGGGGAGGGATGGGATATGTGTATCTGCTGTACTGAAGAAAGCAAGGTCGTCCCATCATTCCCAACACAACAAATACCAAAATGCACATGTACACACACACACACACATATATATACAAGTTATGCACTTGCAACTCTTCTTAACCACGTTTACCTATCGATTTTTATAGGCATTATATATGTGATTATATGTGGTAGGTGTAAATGTATATACGCACGTGCACTTACATGCCATCGTGTCCTTACACACGACCAGAGAGCTGTTTTGTCTCTGCGTGAGGTGCGGGGTCTGTCCGTGTGCACACACGTGCACGGAGCTGCCGCGGTGTCGTTTCCCGGCCGTGTGGGCGCCGATACGCGCGCACACACACACGTAAGTGTGCAACACCTGCCCACGCACCCGCGGGTCTGTCCCGCCGCCCCTCCCCGCCGTCACCGCCCCCGGCCCGCCCGGCCGGCGGGGCCGCTGCCGCAGCGCGGGG
>VWZV01003335.1:51346-67513 GCA_013397155.1 Irena cyanogastra
GCGCCCGAACATCCTCCGGCCCCGCGGCGGGCCCGCCGCCGCCGCCTCTGCCTCTCCGCGCTTCGGACCAGGGGAGAGGCGCTTCGCCGCCCGCTCGCCAACAGCACACGCGCCGAGCCGGGCTTTAAATTGATAATAACCACAACTAGAGCTCCACCGCTGCTCAGAGGCGGGAGGGATCGCAGAGCCGCGCACAACATGGCCACTCTGCTGCGGAAAATCGGGCTGATCCGGCTGCACAGCCGGGACACGGAGGACCCCAAGCACCACCACCACCACCGCAGCAGCAGCCAGCAGGGCTCCTCACTCCGCGGCAGAGGCAATCAGAAGAACAGCAGCAACAAGCCGCAGCCGCAGGGCCCCCCCGGGGGCGGCTGCAGCAGCAGCAGCAGCGAGGGCAGCCCTGGGGGCCACAAGAACAAGAAAGCACCGGAGCCGGCCAAGCAGCCCCCGCAGCAGGCGCGCTCGGGAGTCGGCCGGGAGAAGCCGCGGGAGGTGGGCAGGGAGCCCGGCGCCGGCAAGGAGGCGGCGCAGCGGCCCGGCTCCGGCCCCGGGTGCGGGTCGGGGCCGGCGGCGCTGGTGCCCGCGGGCCGGCAGCAGCACTGCACGCAGGTGCGGACCCGGCGGCTGATGAAGGAGCTGCAGGACATCGCGCGGCTCAGCGACCGCTTCATCTCGGTGGAGCTGGTGGACGAGAGCCTCTTCGACTGGAACGTGAAGCTGCACCAGGTGGACAAGGACTCGGTGCTGTGGCAGGACATGAAGGAGACCAACACGGAGTACATCCTGCTCAACCTCACCTTCCCCGACAACTTCCCCTTCTCGCCGCCTTTCATGAGGGTGCTTAGCCCCCGCCTGGAGAACGGCTACGTCCTGGATGGCGGGGCCATCTGCATGGAGCTGCTCACCCCCCGCGGCTGGTCCAGCGCCTACACCGTGGAGGCCGTCATGAGGCAGTTCGCCGCCAGCCTGGTCAAGGGGCAGGTAGGGCTCCCTGCTCGGGGAGGAGCACACGCATCCATCGCTCGGAGTGCGGGTCTGAGCGGTGCTCGGGTGGGAACCCCAAAGGCGGCCAGCCCGCCGCTGTCCACCAGCAGGCCCGGTCCTCTCCGAGTACCTGATGTCACTGGTGGGACGAAGGCAGGGACACACGTGTTTGGCTCCGGGGTCCCTTCTCGGGCAGATGCGGCAGAGGTGCGGGGCAGCTTAGAGGGACGAGGGGCACATGCATCCGTCGTGTTGTGCCGCCCGGCTTTTGTCCCTGTGCTTGGCTCTGCCGCCTGTGGCACACCAAGATACCGTGCTCGTTACCCCTGATGCTCCTTCGCCCCACAGCAGAAGGGGGCTCTCCGGGCTCCAGTGGGGTTTGGGATTGGAGTCTCCTGCTTCCTGCCCTTCACCAAGCAGTCGGCCATACTCGCTGGTCCCTTGCGTGCGGTGCTGCCGCTGGCGGAGGGCGCGACGCTGGAGCTGCTGCCCGCAGGTCTTTGTCTGTGCTGTCCCGCATAGCATCCCTCTGGGGACGAGGGGCGACCCTGGCTTTGGGGCTTGGCACACTGCGCTGAGGTGTGCCGCGGGGTCACGCCGGGAGTCGCTGCCCGAGCTGCTGGCAAACTTGTACAGGTTACAAATCGTCCGGCCCGAAAGGAACAAGTAATTTGGGCTAGGTGTTACAGCAGCCAGACGGTTCCTGCCAGCTCTCCTCTTCAAAGGAGGTGATCGGTTCTCCCGGCAGAGGATCTTGTCTGACCTGAATCGGTGCATTTTATGCTGCTTTTTTTTCCCCTTTTTCTCCTGCAGAATATCCGTAGAAGAGAAATGTTTCATAAGCCGTTTTTAATAAATGGGCAAATAATGCTGATAGGCAGTAGCTCTTTATGCCTTATATTACACTTTATATGCTAGTGGGCAGTGCACACATGGCTGTGACAGGGTTGTTTTCCTATTTGTGAATGCCCTTGAACTCGGGGGACATGCACAGCTCCGTGTCTGTCAGTAAATTATACTAAGTAACTTCTTAAATTTCTATCTTGGCAAGGAGGTGGGGAAAGAGTAAATAATAACATACTTTTTATTTGCTTAAAAATGAGATTACTCCTGTTGCTTCTATGGAACTGCTTGCCTGAGCAGAAGTAAGGGCTTGTTTCTTCTTAAGACTGAAATTAATTTTGATTTTTCAACAGGCTCTTTTATGAGTGGCTTGTTCTCCCTTTAACCTATTTGATTTGGGCCTAGTGCTCCTTTTTTTTTAATCAGATGGTATTTTTCTCTGCACTTCATTTCAAGAGGTCAAGTTTCCTAGGTCACCTTGGGATATAAAAAACATCTACCAAGAAAAAAAAAGTTTTAATTAACACAGAGGCTGAGGTACGTTGAAATTCTGTAGTTGCTCTTACTGCAGCTCACTGTTTGTTACCCTGTCTCTTCTTAGAGAGGTCATAGTTCTTGTTATTTGTTACAAGAATTTAGATGGAAAATGCTAAATTCTCTCATTTTGTAACAATTCAGCCTCTTTCTGCTGAATGTTAAAGGAGTTAAATGACTATTTACTGGAATCATAAAATGGCTCAGTGAAGAGAAGCACTGAATTGATTTATTAGTAATAAATTCTCAGCTCTATAATCTGACAATTTTCTTCCCTAAACCACTTAAGAGATTTCCAGAAAGTAGTAGCAATTTTTGATTAGCAGAGGATGTTTATGCGTGCATCATTAATAAACGCATTTAAAAAGCAAGAGTTTCAATAACATTCTTCCAGAAGTTTGCAAAGTCAATTGCGACAAAAAGAACTGGGATTTAAAAAAAAAGGGAGAAATAAGCTGCTGATGGTAACTTAGTAGTTAAATTGATATAACATGGCACGTGTCAACCTCTCAGATTGTTCAATCCAAGTGGGAAGGTTATTAGGCAGTACGGTCAATACATTTATTTTCTGGGTTAGAGAGATGTTGCCTGTATGGGTTTGCCGGCCTGTCACCGTAGCTGGGCTCTGTGTCATGGGAGCCAAGTTTCTGTAATTGCACTCCCCTCGTTATGTAATCCCCACTCCATTGCATAATAGGGCTCAAAATACAGCTGGCGCTCCCCTATCCCTGTTTCATTTTACAGGTGATCTACTTTAGACCAGTTAGTTTTTAAAAATAAAAATGGAGCCGACAGAGCATCAAGAGCTGAGATTGCTGCATTCCCCAGCGCTGTGTGGCCAGCTTTGGGTGACTCCTGCCGTGCCGTGGGCAGTCTTGGTGCCTGCAAGGAGCCGTCCCAAACAAATAGCTGTGGCTGTCACCAGGTTAATTGTGTCATTTCTGAAAGCAGCCTGCAACCTGCAATAGCATGAAAAATTCAAGGTGCTGTTCATCAGCAAGGCTGGAAGGGTGAGAGCCATTCTCCATCGCCTCAGAATGAACCCGCCGGTGCAAATGGCAGCAGCCATCATGCTGAAGGGGAGATGGGGCACTGCAGTCACCAGTGAGTCAAAGGGACCTTCCAGAGAAATGTCACTGCTTCCCAGCAGTGATTTAGCATGAAATCACCATGAATACTCCAGCATGTGACGCATCCAAGAGTGCGCCTGGCTGGCACGGGTGGCAGTGTGAGTGGGCAGAGCTGAGTGTTCTCCTGGCACACCTTCCTCCTTGGGGTGATTCAGGGGATAGAACCAAGGTGGCTCATTTCGTTAGACATTTCTTGTCAGTCCCATTTTGCTGAGCCAACTGTGGCACTGTCATTCTCTGCTGGTTCTTCAAAGAGAAACAGCACTTCTTGGTCTCTTGGTAGAGCTAGTAGAAACTGTAAGCATGTATGACTTTCTGTTTTCTGACAAAGTGATCCAAAACCAGATAAAATTAACATGGAAAATACATTTTCAGGCAGTTAAGATTCTTGACAAACTCAGATGTTTTTTCATGGATTTCACAGATATTTTAGCAGAGTAGAAGAGAAATTGAGATAAGTAATTCTGACATCTCATGGGATGTCACTCAGGAGTTGTGTCTGTACAGAAATGTAAATGTGCAACAGAGAAATTAAGAGTTAGCACGTTTCTGTTTGCAGCATTGCGCTTGTAAGTGGCGAAACCCATGTCAAAGTTCCCAGACCTAAGCATAGCTCCCAGGGCTTGTATTTTAAAGCAGGGTGGCTGTTTTTCTAGATTTCACCAAGCAGGAACCATACACCCCAGGTGACCTTGCTTGAGAGATCCCTACCTTATGGGATGCACACCCTAGCTTCCTATCATGAATCTAGCATTATATTTTTAGATTTTTTTTGTCTGAAAATAAAAGTGTTCAAATTGAAAGAGAGATTACTTTTGTTCGAAGATGACAATTCAACAGCCCCAAATGTAACTTTTTTTTTCCCCTCAGTTTTCAAGGAAAAAATGTTAATTAACAAACAAGTTGGGGTTTGTTTGGTTGGTTGCTTCAGCTATTCAGCTGAGAAAATCAATTATTCACACAGCTCTAGTCAGTATCTTGAGGGGAATTCTCAGTACATCAAAGACCAAAGACTGTTTATCTGTCTGGGATCCAGAATCCTATTTTAAAAAACTTGGTGTTGTCCTTAACTCAACTGTAGCCTTGCTTTTAAAGGGATGACTTTGTACTTGCTTCCTGCACAGTCAGCTGCTCGCTGGCTCCTGTCAACACAGGCAGGAGCTTGGCCCTGCTGAACCAGCGAAACAGTCGCCGTGAGCTGCCACAGAGCTGGGGTGCCAGCCAAGGAGGTGGGGTGATGCTAATGAAGTAATTTAAATACCAGTTGTTTATTGTCCTGGAGGCAACTGTTCAACATGGCTGTGTAGGCAGAGCTTCCCGTGTCTGTCTCTGTGTCTATCCAGGCCGTGGAGGTGGCCCATGGAGTGTCACTCCTTCTTAGCCCTTTAAAATGATTTATTGATAATTTCAGAGAGAGGTTTAAAAATTAGTCAGTTGCTCTGCACTTCCAGATAATGGTTTCATTGTCACAATAATATCAATAATGGAAGGAAGGAAGGAGGAATGGTATCAGGTCACAGCAGGAGGTTCATCATGGCTCCGGTTGAGTGACACTGTACGCAGATGAGACCAATGCCCATGTTTCAGGGAGAAGTTATCTCTCTCCTTTGAAAGCATGGTAGATGATGCAGTCCCAAAGGAAAAGGAGCAGACTTTGCCCAAAAGTAAGAGAGGATTTTGTGTCTTCTAATAGATATGTTGTTTCTCCCTGGGCAGAATAGTTTGGTGGATGTTTAAAGGAGGACAAAGCTATGTACACCAGTGTTCAAGTAATGCATCAGGGTTTTGATTTTTTTTCTTTTTTTGAGTGCAACAAACAGAGCTGCACCTGATGCCTTGGGGACTTTAGATGTAAGCTTGTGGTAGTGCTGACCAGTAGATGCCTTGTCCTCTTTTTTACAAGTTCCTTGTTCTGTCCAGGGAGGCTGGGGACCGGACTGCCAGACAAAGGCAATTGTAGAGTTACTGTCAGCTCTGCAGATTGTCATGAAAAAAGGTCTTCATTTTAAGGGAAGTACTCCCTTGCTCTTCCAGTGAATAGGAGGAGCATAAAAAATTTTCCAGGATTCTTGCAGGGAATAGAGGAAACAGAAATTTTACCAGGACATATTACAATAGGAATAGAGTACTCCTGCGTATTGTTGCTGTTGTGGGCTTCTATATAATGATTTAAATAAAAATCAGAAGATAGTTTATAGTTACGCTTTAATTTTGTATCGGAAAAGTTCTTGAATTCAAATAACAGGTTTTGGTGTCTTTGATCCCTCACATTGTAACATTAGAAATAACTCAGTGGAACCCTGTTCGTTTGCTTCAAATGCTGTGTGCCTTGTATGACTATTGAATGGATTTATCTTTCCATTTTAAAGATTCAGATATCCCAGCTGAGTTTTACCAGACTGAAACAGCAGAAATGGGCTTGTTTTATGACAAACTGCTACAGAAGGTAGCTGTTAATCATAGTCTAAATTACTCCCTCTTCATCCTTTCAAACAAAAGTGTGAGCGAGCAGATAGCAGATGGGACTTGCATGGTGTCCAGGAGGTCAGCAGACTCCAGGTCTTTCAAATATGTATAGCAGAAATTAATTGCAGATCCATGGGCTTTCATACTCCAGATGCTGGGTTTGAGGAGTGTAGCCATGAATAAATCAGCTAATCTCAAAGGCTGCAGAAATGTACAGAAAGCACAGTGGTCTCTGAATTATATGGAGCCATTGTATCCTATTATGCCCTTAAAAAATTGAATTGTTTTACTTTTTGCTTTCGATTCATTGCCTGAGCAAGTGATGATGGTTATCCTCAAGAGGAGAAATGTTGCTTTAGGTCCATGGGTGACAAACATTGACTCATATACAAAGATGACAGAAGAGACCAAGACTATGTTAGGGGACTTGTTTCCCATGAAAAGGTATAAATGCTGGGCCAAAGAGATAACAGAATATTGTTTGTCAACAGAGGAAAATCAGATCTATTGGCCTTCTAAGATGTCTCTTTCATTTCATTTGAGAAATGTAGGATTGGAAGCTGAAGTTTAAGTGGGAACATATGTATTGAGATGCTGGGCCTGATAAATGGGCTGGAAAAAATAATTGTTCATGTGTACTCTGATATATTGGTGTTCTGGCCATCCACTATTATTATGCAAATATATTCTGCTGAGAGGAATGAAGACACAAGGATTCCAACTCGTTGAAATATGAGGTTGGTTTAATTCTTTTAAAAAGCAGAGGGAACATAATCTCCATTTTTCTCCCTTCAAAGCATAAAAATGAAAATTTTAAAATACTTTCAACTGTTGTTATTACTGTTAAAATAGTCCTCAAGTAAACGAAATCCCTAAAATTGCTGTTAAAATAGTCATCAAATAAACAAAATCCCTACATTAAACCAAATTACTTACTTTAAAACATGCTTTTCTTCTTCTTGGCAATACTTAGCTGATCTCCTAAATAAGAATTTGAAAGAATTGTGGCTTTGGATTTTGTGAGAAAATTGAATTTGCTGAAAAGAGCAAGATTCTTCTTCCCTGAATTATATAAGAAGTGCTCATTTTCTTCAATGTGAGTGTTCAGGCAGAGAGAACCATGTACCATTGGGGTGCTTTGTCAGATACTTCACTGAAAATTGTATTTTTTCAAATGCAGAAAGCCTAGTCACGAAGGGTGATGTCCTGAAGGAGCAACCTAAATAACCCACTTTCTATTGTGAGGAAGATTTACTCTTCCTTTTACAGGCTAGCCTTGAAAATATGCAGCTTTCCTAGCGTCCACACAATGCCCAGGGATTTCCATGCATGGCCGGATACTTCCAGATTGAAGATTTGTAACTCCACAGAAATTCAGCTCCTCATATCCTGGGAATCTGATTGCCAGGCATGATCTGTGGCATGTCCCCCTGTGGGCATCTGCTCTCACGAAGTGGGACGGTGGTTAAGTAACATAATATTTACTGCGTTTCTTTTTCCCGGCTAAGCTCCTTCGGGCTGGCGAGAGTCGGTGAAGGGCTCTTCTTTTCCTTGACGTATTCAGTCCTTCACATGCAGTTTCCAGTTTTCTCCTGTAAATGCCAAAAAAGGTAATGCTGGCATTCAGTGCAAAGGGAGATGAGTGGTGGGAGGATTGCTGGATGCAATTCCTCTGCAGTTAAACAGAGAGAACCTCAGATGCTGTGGTAGTTATGCTGCCTGAATGGCTCAAAATGTGGCTTAATTGTAGGGTGCACAGGATCCAGTTGTCGCACTTGTAAGTGGAATAGGAGGTTTCTCTTGGATACTATTGTGTTTTGTGAAAGTGCGGGCTCTGGTCTGAGTTGTGTTCCACAGGTCATTTCTGGAGGCTCCTGAGCATTACACCATGTTGCTCTTTAACTCCATCTGGAAACAGCAGTAACAGAGTAGATCCTGGAAGTCTCAGGACAAGCTTTACAGGAAGGATGTGATACTGTTACCTAACATGGCTGGCAGTGAAATGAGCACTGCACTGGAGATTGAAAGTGCCTGAGCTAGGGAGAAGCGTAGGTGTGCTTTGATGAAAGTGCGTTTGTAGTCCCTACTGGTGTGCATGGAACAGGTAAGTGGGCACCACACTTCAGGTGTTCCGGTGATTCCTCTTCTGAAACAGGATCAAGGTGCCAGTCTGATTCACCCCATTCCCATTAAAATTCACACTGAGAAAAGATACATCAGGCATGTCCGTTCTCAACCACATGTGGCAGATGTGCGCCTGCCTCCTGCACGTGCAGAGTCTGTCCTTGGAAAATGTCTTTTTATCTACTTCACAATCTTGTGCGTTTTCTTTGTTAAAATCAATGATGCTCATTGATTTAATCCTTTGCTACACAGGCTCTCCAAAAGCTGTGGAAACCAGTGACTCCTTGATAGAGTTACAAGTCAGCTGTAATCCCAAACCTGCATTCAAAGATGAGTGAAAATGAACCCGAGGAAGGAAGACATAAGCCTGTGTTATGAAATGGCCCGGAGCTCAGATGCTTGTCATAGTCAGGCTTTATGAGCTGTGGAATGACTTGGTATTTCTCCTGTTTCTAGGCTTGTGCTACAAATGGTAACAAGCCCCCAGCTGCAGTAAGAAGGACTTGTTTCCATATTACATGTCCATGAAAAAACCAAAGCATCGCGAAACAGAAGAAATTGATGTTATTAGTTTTTCAAATTTTCTGTGAATTTCTATAAATATTAAATTTTTGATGAATTTGATAATATTATTTCCATTAAAGTATACCTGGCATTGAAGTGTTCTATTATTATTTGTGGGAGGAGGTTGTTTGAGCACTTAGCCTCAGAAAAGGTGATCTGAGTTTAGTTTCCAGGTTTTGCCACTGACTTCAGGTGCAGTCATGGGCAAGTCATATAACTTCACTATATTCCTCTTTCCCACATGTAAAGTACAGACAAATTTATAAATGACCCGAAGGTCATTTGAGGATATGTGCTTAAAGCACTCAGAGGGCTCTCTGAGTAGATGTCCATGTGCATCAGTATGAAACATACTGCAGTCAAGAGATTGGCACATTCATATAAATAGCAGTAGAAAAGCACATCCACTTGTGACTCTGATCTTACTAAATTTGAGGTTAACTCGATTAGATATTCCCGGGACAACCTGCTTTTTACTACTGTTTTGTTCATGTTTTTTTGTTTTAGTATCCTAAAACTTAGGGGAATGTGAAGATAGGCATTGTTGTGGTGCCTTTACAGCCTGTCACAAAGGATGGTTGGGTTAGCTCTGCTTTGATTGGGTTCACGCCCATGACTGTGTTTGACTTGGGTAGCTTCAGGTTCCTGATGTGGAGTACATGTGGGCTTGTGCAGAGTTGTTGTCCTGTTCATAGCCTTCTCACCTGGACTGGCCCTCAGGAACTCTGCCAGCGCCTGATTGCACAGAGGGGTAGTCCAAGGAGCTCATCAAAAGACTGAGAATATGCAGCAGAGAAAGCATCCCTCTGTCACCTAGACTAGCAAGTGCCCTTCTGGTGGCAGGGAACAGGGACTCTCTTTTGACAGAAGCCCATCATGTTGTCATACCTTCTGCCCTGGAGATGCTCAAGTCACCAGTAATGTAGCCAGCCACCCAAATTTTCTTATTCTTTTGCCAGCACAGAGTTTGTCCCACCCATAAAATGCAGGGAGAGAGTTTCTTAGCCCTCATCTGTGCTGAAATCACACTGCCAGCTTGGTGCTGAGTTAGGGAAAGGTGAGGGAGAGGAGCACAGTGCTCTGTAGCTGTCAGACAGAGATTGGGGCTGTAAGCATTTGTATCGATTAAGAGCTACTGGCACCAGGCTACTGGCACAGACAAACGAGCATGAATAATTACTCAGCTGCAACTCAGATTTCTTTTTCCTGGACAAAGAACAGTTATGCTCCCAGAAGGCACAATTTATAGGATGCTTTAAAGCCAGAACTTGCTATGTTTTTGCTTCTTTTATGGATTATTCTTAAAAAGGAGGCCAAAAAAGGCATGGAAGTACTGCTTTGGAAATTACACTTTTGCAGGAAAACCTTCTTGTTTTAATTCATATATGCAGCAGCATTATGAGTATTTGTCTGTATCACTTCCTATACCGCTCTATTTTAGCTATAGCTAATAATCATATACAGTGCAATATAAATTGTGTGCAGTTTTTGAGACATGATTAACTGTGCCTCATCAGTACATGAAGGAAAAAAATTATAAACCGTGTAATTGGGGGGAGAGACTGTGTATATTGCGCTCTAACAGCGATGTTGTGACACATTGCAATCACTGCACTGAGAGCATGACAGTACTCACTTCAGCATCACTCTGCTTTAGAATGTGTCTCTAAAGCCAGTGGAAATATTTTCCTCTGAAAGCTTGTTTAAATATTCTAGGATAAGGCTGGTTCAGGCTTAAGCACTGAGTGCCTCTCTTCCTTATCAGAAAATGCTTGAGTGTGTTTGCATAGAATAGTTGGGGCCCAAAGCCATTAGTCACTGGCACATTACAGAACATGTTACGTACTGGAAACTCATAGCATGCTTCAATATTTAGGAAATCCATAGATTTTGTGTCATCCATGGAAAAGCCCAGCACAACAGACTTGGAAAATGGGCGTATCATTGCGGATCATCTTCCTGTCCACGGAGGGATCGCCACAGATGCCATGTCTGGCATAGTGACTTCCTGCAGACTTACGTGTGCTTCTCTCTTTCTCTGCTTGTTTTCCATCTCTTGGCATTTACCTAGGGTTGGGTCAACAGAACCTGCTATAGAGATCTGTTAAGAGATGGAGGCAGAAAAGGGAACTGTAGCCGTCCATGTCTCCTTATGCTGGCTTACATGATGGGCCAAGTTTAGCCCCATGTGCAGAAGGCTGGTGTGATTTGCCCTTGGGAGACCAACCTGGAGTTATTTGCATTGCCAGGACTAACGAAAGTACACAGAGCTGAGGAGATTGCATTAAGAGCTGTGCTAACAATATGAACATTTGCCTGCTTCTGAGTCTCTTAGCTGTGCACTGCTGGAAATTTACACAGCTTTTTGTTAGCTGGTCCAGGTAAAATCCCTGGATGTGACTGGAGGTTTGCTGTGACACCTCAGGGATCCACAGCACAGGAGCTTACATTGTTTCCACAATAACGTCAGCCCTATAAGGGCTCATGGCTGTGTACACTAAATCTCTGAAAATTTGGGATCTAACAAAGCAGGGAGTGGCATCAGGAGTGGACTGAGCACAACCTTGAAGGGTTCAGGACCTGGCTGTGCAGAGCCACAGCTGACCAGTGTTGGCGGTTCAGCTCCAAGTTTCTAAGCTGGACTTGGAGACTACCACAGGTCGCTTCCAGCTGATGCTTTTGGTGATTGTATGATCCTGTGGAAGGCTGACCTCTGTTACATAGTCCTGTCCTTCTAGGGAGTGCCTACAGGACACACATGGAAGCACACCTGATACTGTCCTAAAATTACTGGGTTTGGATCTGGGAGCTACCATCATTTATTTAACAAGAGAGGGAACTCTGTGTGTCCGGAGAAATCCTCTTGAGGCAGTCCTGACTCTGGAAGGCCCAGAAGAAATGGCAAGACTGCTTTTCATGACATCATAGGCCAGCGGTGGGTAAATGTATGGTCATAGTGGGCTCAAGAGTTTCAGGCTTCATATTTGGTTTCTGTACAGGACATAACTCTGTCTTTGGACTACTTTGTGATCTGGGGATGCTGGGGAAGAATTGACATGGCATGTTGCTGATAGTGGTACTGACAGATTTTAAAGAGCTAATAGTTGTTGAGTTGGATATTTTTGAGGATATGCTTCAGTGTCACAGAGCATTATGAAGGGGAGATGTCTTCACAGAGACCACTGTGGCATCACTTGAAAGTAGAGAAGCTGCCAGATTTGCCCACAGAGATCCATAGATGTGAATGTGTCATGTTTTAGTCTCAGCTGCCAACCAAATACTACACAGTCACTCCCTCACCTCATCCCCTGGTTGGCTGGGGAGGAGAATCAGAAAAAAAGAGAAAAAACTTGTGGGTTGAGATAAGGAGTTTGATAATTGAAACTTAAGTAAAATATAATACTAATAATTATAAGAATTACAAAAGAAACCCCAATTGTAATTAAAGACAGACAAAAAAACCACAAGAAAACCAAGTGATGCTCAGTACCATTATTCACCACCGACTGACAGATGCCCAGCCCCATCCCCGAGCAGTGATTGGCCCCTCCCAGCCAACTCTCCCCAATTAATATATATGGGGCATGATGTTCTATGATGTGGAGCATCTCTTTGGCCAGTTCAGCTCACTGTCCCGGCCACATTCCCTCTTGGCTACATATTCCTTCTTGTGTACCTGCTCACTGGTAGAGCACGAGGCACTGTGAAAAATCCTTGGCCTAGTGTGAGCATTGCTCAGCATCAACTAAAACAGGGTATTATCAACATTATTCTCTTGCCGAGTCCAAACTACCACTTCTACTGGAAAGAAAATTAACTCTATTGCAACTGAAACCAGGACAGGGGGACAAATCATACATGAGATTCACCTTGGGTCTTTTGCTGAACGTGGCAGGAGGGAGTGGTTGGTCCATCGCTACGGCCGGGGTCCTGAGAAGGTGCCTGCAGCAGATCGTGTTCCAGGAGGTCTTTCTGCCCGCCGTTATCAGGGTTATAGGCTGGATGCTTATCAGCTGTTTGTGCAAGCTCATTAGTTTGGGCAAAGCCTGGATGAGTGGCATGCGATTGCTCGCGGTGCCACGCAGGCTGGCCACAGCAGGAGCGCCAGCGAGGGAGGAGGCTGAGCGCAGCACACGTCCCCCTGCGCTTCAGCACGGCTGCATAAAAACCAGTTGGGTGCTGTGGCATTGCTTTCACCTTTCATATGTTCCTAGCTTGTTAAAATTATATCTTGATAAGTACATGAAGTCACAGCAGATGGCAAAATCTGAAACGTTCTCTCCAACTCTTTAATTAGGTTTTTCCGTTATCCCTTTATGAAAGGCACTCTGCGAGTGTCTGAAAGTATTGCAAGTATTTAAATAAGCTCCTGGTGCGACTTCTCAGAGCTGAAGCCGACAGTGATATCTTTATGAAAGGCTTTCTTGGGTTTTTGCCATTGTTTTTAACCTCTTGTGTAATGTTTTGATCTTGTTCACATACCAGTTTGATATCTTTCCTTGATGTGGTGCTGGACACATCAAAACGTTAGCCGTGCAAATGATCTGTGTTCCTTATCCCAGCAGTAGTGAAACATGTGGTTTGGGGATTGGTCAAAATGCAGTTGTGCCCAACATAGCTGTGGACAGCACATATTTACATCCCTTATTTACCATCACTTCCATGCTTACAGAATGCAGCAGCTCACAGGCTCCTGTCCAGAGTTAAAATGACTGCATGTTTAAGTAGCAGGCTGAAAATAAACTGTAGTCGGGGCTGGTAGCAGTGGCTGGTAAAACACTTGACACTTTCTTCTGTAATTGTGTCTAAAATGACTTTTTTTTTTACTTAAACTTGGGAAGAATTTTCTGGGAATGGCAAAAAACTAAAAATCAGTAAGACAGTAGATACCACCCAAGTATAGGCTTGAAAACATCTGAAGCTGGTCAGCTGAAATTCCAGCCTTCTTTCTTTTTACCCCAGGTTTACTTGAGGCACCAAATAGGGAAACTTTCAGTCTAGGAGGTTAAATTTTATCCAAATTATAAACAGCTGACAGGATATTGGTTAATAAGAGACAGTGCTGACCATGGCACCCATAGTTCCTGTATAAGCATAGATATACATGGACTGCAGCAGGGTAGAATTAGCTGGTCTTTGATGGTGCAGTTCACATACAACCTGTACATGGTACCAGAGTGTGAGTTGGAAGGGAACCACAATGATTCTGTTATTAATGTTGCATTAATAACAGAAAGGTTTCAGAATAAACTCATGAAATGATGCTCCTTTCACCTGATAGGGCTCCAGTATCATTTTACATGATGTGATGATCTTTACCACATCGTTACGACACCAGAGAATTTTACGTTCCTGCTTTGAAAGCTGTACATAGTCAGCACCAAAGATGAGCTGTTCACAATGCAAAGGTCTTATTTCTAGGTATAACTTAGTATTAATACTTTGTAAAAGCTGGGCAGGATGTGAATCATACTGTCCTAGGTGCTATGCATATAATCCAGAAAGGTATCAAAGCCTTAAAGGATAAAAAATGATGTGCAAAACACAGGTGATGACAAGTGGATCTAATCCAGAAATTATGTAGCAGAGTTTATATTTATAAGTTTATGTTTACTTTTAAAAATAGTTCATTGGTGAGATTTTGAGGACAGCATTTTCTGTGCTGATTTAATCTTCTGTTGCACTTTTCTGTTTTATCTTTTCCTATGTTTCTCTAAGTGTGCTTCCAACAAAACCTCAGATTAGGAAGAAATTACAAAATGTTTTGTAACAACAAAAATAGTCCTGCAGAATAATTATGATTGATAATTATATAGGATACAATTATGTATTATAATTACTCAATAATATTTTAAAAATATGTTAGCTAGCTTTATTTAATTATTCCATCTGTCACAACTGAAAATGAGCATTTTCTAAGAAAATTTGTGATCAGGACTCAATTGAGAACCATTCAGATCATCCTTATTTGGGACATATTAATTGCTGAATTTGTGTAGAGATGTAGAAGGTGTCTCACTGTTTGGTCTGTCCAGGGGGTTTAAAGAGGAAATAGATTTATAGTCTGTAAATGGCAGCTAGGGAGAAAGGTGAGGAAAAGCATCAACAGGTAAAACAGCTGTTTTGGGGAAAAACAAATGGGTATAAATTGACTGTGAGTAAATCAAGGTGGGAATTGGAAGGTGTTCATAATATTTGGTTAAAGTATGCTCTGAGAGACAGCTTGAACTGCACCAAAAAATTATTTGTTAGAACAGGAGTAGGAAGCAGCTTTTTCTTTCATGTGTCCATAGTTTTGCTGCAGCAGGAGCAGTGCTGAACGCAAAAGAGCCTCTGCAGTATTGTGACAGCTTTCTGGAAAGAAATTGTTTGTCCACACTGCAAACTAATCTTACTCATTTTAGTCTGTAAAAGTAAATTTGATACTCTGAGGACAGATTTTGTTTTCTTTTTTCCCATTTCCCCCCCCTTCTTCCCTCCATATATCTGACTATTTTCTCAGTATTTGTTGCATGCTATTGCAAATGCCAATTTTCGGTTTAAATTCCAAATTGACAGTAAAATCAGGGAAGCAAAAGATGATTTTTGAGCTAAAGAACAGAAAAAAATGAGACCATACTAAGTTGAACAGAAAAAAATAATAACATACTAACTTGGTTCTTAATAATTGTAACACTGTAATATGGTATCTGCTCATCAAATACAATTTATTGTTAAAAAGGCTTTCAGTGCAATCTATCAAACAATTACTAAAATTACTAGATAGTAACTTTAATAAACTTCTATTTTGTAACAAATCCAGTATGCATTAATACTTTAAAAGTATTCATTTTATTTTAATTATCATATTTAAATGTATTTATTGTTATAGAGTGGTATTAATCTGCAGCTCTAATTCTTTCTTTTGTCTCTGTTGGTTGGTAATTGACACAGACCAATGTGAAAAATAAGGCAAGCTACTGATAACTCAGTAAAAGTCTCTACTGCCAAACAAGGATTTGAATTTTCATACAGCTGTGCAGTTAGAGGTAATATGTAATAGAGTAATAAAAATGCAGTACATGCAAATGGGTATATTTTCATTCATTATCAAACTTGGCATGAGGGGGTAATAAACAAATTAGAACTTGCGATTTAAGATGGAAGCAAGTTGGTTTAAGGCACTCCTTTCGGGGAGGGCAGAGCTGTTCGTTTCTCACGGGTAGGTCGCGGGAAGAAGGATGGAGCGTGTTCCGCGGCATGGATGCAGTTTTTGGTGTCTGTGCGCGGTGGCAGCGGGGGCTGAGCTACGGGCAGCCCTGAGAGCAGCCGTGCCCGGGCAGCCGCTGTCTGGGCAGGAGGGGCAGGAGGGGTGGGCATGAGGGGCCTCTCGCCAAGCACGGAATGCCGGAGTGTCCGGGAACAGCCGAGAGGGAGGCGAGCCCCGAGGCACGGCCGCAGCAGCAGCCGCGGGTGGCTGCAAGCGGGGCAGCGTGCCAGCACAGGGGCTCGCCGGGAAGGAACAGCCCAACAGCCCGGC
>VWZV01003335.1:67527-95975 GCA_013397155.1 Irena cyanogastra
CGTTCACTGCATATGATTTTAAATCATCTCTAATAATGCATTTGTCTGCGCAAGTTTGGGAACTATGCTTGCTGGAACCCGTAAGTGAATGCCTCTCGTCCTGATGAGTTGAAAAGTTACGCTGTGGTTTCCAGGTGCGCGTTCGCGTCTTTAATGAAGGTTTTCTCTTTGTGTTTGGTGCAGGGCCGTATCTGCAGAAAAGCTGGCAAATCAAAAAAGTCATTCAGTCGAAAGGAAGCTGAAGCAACATTTAAGAGTTTGGTGAAGACCCATGAAAAATATGGGTGGGTCACCCCGCCCGTCTCTGATGGCTGATGTTAGCAACCTCCACTTGACAAAAATGCTGAACAAAAGTACTGTGACATCTCCTCAGTGCTGTACACCGCCCATCCTTTTCTACTTCAGCTTCAGTTACATACCATGAATGTCAAGGAGACATCTAAGTTATTTATGAACAGATGTGGTTACAGAGGGAGAGAAAAAAAAATGCTGTGTAGGATTATATTTCAAGACTGGAGAATGGTCATCATTGAAGTCACTTGAGCGGATGCTGAGATTGCGTCATTTGCCCCCATACAGCCCACATTGTCTTCAGCTTCTTTCCATGACAGCAGCACCAAACAGCAGTACTGGAAAGTCTATCCATTACTGCTCAGTTCATTTAAATGTAAATGAAACAGTTAATATTTAATAGGGAAGCAGTGCATTGCAGGTACATGTTTGCTGTGCTGTTTATCTTTGTCTCCTAGCAGGTCAACATAACTTGAAGATTTGTCTTTATGTGGAACTGTGGTCTGCTGTGACTAAATTTAGACCTCATTTGTGCTCTATATATGACCTTTAATTCATAAATGAAACCAGAATTAAAATGCTGAAAGGTCCTAGTGTTGAAAAATTATTAAGTGGAATCACCCAACCGGTTACAATGTGCTCTCTGTGCTGATATTGTGATGTGCTGTTCAGAAATAAACCAGTGCAGTTAGCTGAAGGTTAGGTGGTTTTTTAAAACACATCCACACCGGGGCTCAGAGGGGTTAGTCGGTGGTAGCGGAAAAATGATTACCCTGCCGGTACCTTCTGCAGTAGCATGTGGCCTGTCAGTTCTTCAAAACAGCAAAACAAACGAGTGGAAATGGACAAAGCAACCTTAAAATTTTATCTGTTTAATTTTGAAATGATATGCCAGTAACAGAGTAAAAATTTTCAAGTCAAATGGAACATGGTTTGTAAGATGATTTGCATGACTGGAATTTTTCTTTTTTATTTTTATTCAATAGACATTGTATGTACTTAGAGCCCAGTATCTGAGAAAACCCACTGATGTATATAAATGTCCTATTATTTAATCATTAAAATTTAAGTTTTCTGGTAAACAAATTGAAAAAGACAACTTTCTAAGGGACTCCATAAAAGCTGAAGGTAATGTTAAGAATGGTATTGAAAAGCATTAAAAAATATGGATTCCGAATGGAAAATCGTATTGGACACGTGCTGAATAAAATCACCAGTATCATTTCTGTTGCCTCAGGAATTCAATCATTTTGGCCAGCTTTTGTATTCGAAGTAATGGGTTTTCTGTTGTGAGATTCTAAGCACCATATAGATGTATCTGTTGTGGTGGTATTTTAATTGAAAGTAGGACAGTATCGATTGTAAGACCGATTTGGAGGGGGAAAGCAGTGTGTGCTTGGAAGCACTTTCCATTATATGGCTAACACGAGAACAAATCGAAATGGTTGACCAGTTTCTGTTTCTATTACAGCAACATTGGACACTGTACAGAGAGCTTGGGGCTCTGGAGTTGGATTTAAAACTACACGCAGCACAGAAGAACAAAAGCAGTACAATGGAGTTCAAACACAAGAGAAGAAGCAGCAGAGCAGACATTCTTGCAGTACTGGTGCAAAAACACTGCTCAGTGAGGCTGCCGAGCTTTGTCGGCTAGATAGAGAGAAAAGTAATCAAAGCCTTCGCCAAAAGGAATATGCAGGTCAGAGCCACTAGGTTTTGTGGGCATACCTGGTTTCTTGCACGTCTGATCTCCATCAGTAGTCACTTCTCTTTCTCCTCTGATCATTTGTGGTGTGCCTTAACTTAGCTACAAAGAGAAATGCTTTGTACCACAAATCTGCCCAGATCTTGCTGCCATTTATTTCACTCTGCTTTACACTTGGAGACAAGGCTATAAGCAGTGTATATATGTACTTTTCCTCTCAAACTGCATATCAGTTCTGTACATCCAGCAGCAGAATGTGTCTTTTCAGTGAGGAATAACATTTCAAGTAATTCACTTTCTCAATTTTTATAAACTTTCTTTTCTCTCCCTTATTGAAGAGGAAACTAGTATGTTTAGTTAAGCATCAAATAATTTGTAATCTCTAGCAGGACTCTGAGAACATAGAGAGTGATCTAGCACTGGAAATCATAAGGTTTGTTATTTGCCTTCAGAAAAGCTCTTCCCTCATCAGCACAGTAAAATTATGTTAAAAACAGCGTGAAGGTGTGGTAAGTCTTTGGGAGGGGGATTATTTCATTTTCTGCTAGTTTTTAACCTGTCTCTTTTTTTCTGTCAGTGGGTTATTTTAAATCTTCCTGAGAACCATATCTTTAATATTTAATTAAAGGGTTAGCTAAAAGGAACGTAGTGGGTGGATTGCTACCACTTCCCTCAAACCTACTTATTATGTGTCTTCTTAAGTGTGCTTTAAATAGTTAGAGCAAACATCATCGCTAAAAATCACAGTTACTTTCTGGCTGTAGGAGGTTCTCTGCATCACTCAGTGTCTTGGAGCAGTAGGAGAGGCAAATCAAAAAATCTGGAGTACTTTGAAGCTGTAGCAGAAGGGGAGCAGAGTGCATGTGATGATAAGCTGCGGCAACAACTCGTGCGAGGAGGAAAGAAGGCAAAGTACACTGCATGAACTAGGGCAGGACGAAGTTCCTGCTGCACCAAAAATAATCCTGCTGCTATTAAAGAGACGATGGCTTATGGCAGGAGCAGCCTGTGCTGGGGGCATGCAGGAAAAAGGGGACAGCAGGGAGTGCAGAAGCTTTGTGCTTCTGAGCAGGAAGGGAGGGAAATGGTTAGGAGAGTGGTTAATTAAGAGATCTATAAAGAGAGTTTGTCTATTTTAGGGAAAATTAGTTCATGGTTTTTGTCTAGCTGTATGCTAGACAAATTCTACTTTCTCTGCGACGGACAAGCCTAAAAGAAAAGTGAAGGAGAAATTGGGAAAGGAAAGATGTATGAAGGGAAAAAAAAGCAGAAGACCTGAGAAGAGAGAGAAGGAGAGAGACAGAAAGCACGGTCTGGAGAAAATATAACTGGGCAAGTAAAACACATGACAATAAAAAAAGGCTGATATGGAAGGGTATAATATGAGGGAGGCAGCACAGCATCAGAAAAAGCAGTTTAGGTAGGACATACAACTTATTGCAGAGCTGCTCCAGGTACCTAAGACCCAATAATGTCCTTTTTGTTTGCATCCCAGAAAGTGAGAACTTCTTCCATGTTCTATCCTTCTGGCAGCTGAGAAGAAGGATGTTAGGATTTGGAGCTGTGTTCTGGAACTCAGATCAGGCTGTCACGTCTCTTCTGTGACTGAGCAATAAACCCAAGTGTCATTCCCAGATTCTAAATTCCAGGAGGCCAAAATCAAAACAGATTGGACAGTCATCTGCTTGGTCAAAGTTCCTCAAAATCAGCAAAGTGGGAGGATTTCTTTTGCAGACAGCAAACCTCAATATTCCCCATTTATCCAATCAAAAGTCTCCTTAGGATTTCTTGTAAAATTAGCAGTCAGCACAGGTCCTTCGGCTCTCATTAGGCCCATTTTATCAGGAACATTATTTTCCATCTGCTGTCCCCAGAACAGATGATTAATTTGAAACTATCATCTGGGGAGGTGTGAAGCTGTATTGAGAAGTTACTTCCTGGCTTCTTTAGAATATATCCTTTTGGAGGGTCTTCTTTCAGACTGAGAAAGCTATTTGAACAAATACAGGCACTGAGAAAAGCAAGCTTATGATAAAGGAAGAAAGCTGTCTCTGAATACCTAAATGCTGAAAGGTTTCCACAAAGAACAGAATCGATGATTTATATGGGAATGTATTTCTGTGTCATTAGAAATTGGTCCTAAAAATTCAACAGTCAGCACCTTAGCAGTCAAAGACCTCTTGAACTTACATTGTTTTCTGTCCCAAACACTGTGTGTCTTCTTCATTCCAGCCTAAACTTCAGTCCTGAAAGATCATAGGTATGGTCTGTTTATTTCTGTATTATAACTGTATTATGTTAAAAAAAGAGACTAGTTTCATTATCCTTGTTGAAAGCAGTGCATAAGATCCTAAAATGAAGCCTCTTTAGTGAACACCAGGGTTGGAACAAAGCCTTTCTAGTATGACAAATACACATGATATGACAATGTAACATACTTTCAGCAAACTCATTTAGAAAGACACTAAGAGCCACAACTGCCAAGCAGTGATGGCTGTGATGGCCAGTGCTCTGATGTGCATGCCATTTCCATTCCACAGGAACTTGCAGTAGAGAGAAGTAGCTTCTTGATAGGCTGACTGTACAGAGAAAAATAGTGTAGAATTAACTGGCTTTGGGATTTAAAGAATTAATTTAAAGTAAATGGTTTTTCTTCTCCACTTTTTAACTTATTTTTCTTTCAAGATTTTCAGGCACCCACACAGAGCCACAGTGTCTTCATCTTACACTGGCAGTATGATCAGCGTGGTAATTTACATGACTCCAGTGAGGTGGTTGATTATGAACACACTTTTTGTTGGAGAAGTTTTTAAAGGATAACTGTCTTCCAGCTGAATGCCTGGGTGTGGAGCTTGGCAGACGCACTGAGGATTTACTTGTCAGTGTTACGTAGGCAGATGTGATGCATGCAGAGGCATCCCAAAGCTTAGCTGAAATCATAGGGAAGCATTTGCATAGTGTGAAAAGTTTGTCTCTTCCATGCAGGACCTAACTTCTGGCAAAGAAGTTCCTCTGAAACTATGATCTGCACAATAAAATTAAGTAGACCAACCCACTGGTTCCAGTTATATTTTCCCTCCTTGACAAGCCCCAACTCAAATAGTCTGCTACAGACAACACGTTTCAGAGGATTACAGTTAGTAGCAATACTGAAGTAAAACTCCTGGAAATTATTCCCTCCAGCCTTCCCACTGCATTCCTGAGTGGAAGATGTAGCGCTGATCCGAGTGAACAAGAGAGACAGAGAGGGTTGTGCACATGCACTGAGACCATGCACTGCCCTACAAAGTGCCAGCTGTGGGACGAGGGGACAGCAAGTCTCTGAGCTTACCTAGGCAATGTGCCTCCTGTCTTGTTGTCAAACACTGACCTCGCAAACACTTCACAAACGTGCATATTACTTGGATTGAATCGAAGGGTTCAGTAGCCTCTGACCCAAGTTCCTGCTTGCAGAGCAGATGGGTTACTAAATACGCACTGTGGGTTTTCGTGTAAGTTAGCAACACAGTTAAAGTTTTGCCATGCCGGCTATGAAGGGTAAAGTGGCTGTCGAACTAGGTCTGAGCACAAATAGGTTGGAAGTGAGTCACCTGCTATTATCAGAACAGTGGCACTGTAGAGGTGGTTTCGTCCTTACATCAAAGGGTGGAGGTGAGGTACTGCAGGGGAGAGTCACTGGTTAAAAAGACAGCCTTCCTCTGCCATGTGCGTGTGTCCCACATTACTGACTACTTAATTGCATCCCCTTAAGTGTACATTGCTCTGCTCTGTGAATTTTCGCCCCTTCAAAGTTTTACTGATATGCTAAGGAAACATTAAGCGTGTAAATTTACATTAAAAGCCTTCGTTTCAATTTGGAAGCACGCAAATGCCATGCTGACGCCTGTCAAATTTCACCAGCAGCTTCCTCGCACAAGTCACGGACAAATCAGCGATGACGGTAGTTAACACAAAAATAGAACCTCTGTAATTTGGATCTTTGACTCCGTCTTTTCGCTGATTGCTTTGTCTTTCGGTTTGACTGACTGCAGACGAGAACGTCAAGCTAACAGCAGTGGAACTGTCATAGCGTTTGTTTATTTATAACAGTTCCTTTTGTTCGCACTGCTAAATAAGGTGGCAATAAATATTCATTGCAGTTGTGCTTCACCAAACGAGAATTCAGAGATAACTCCTCACACTCTGAAAACTTTGCATTTTATACTCAGTGTTTGCCACCACACATAGCATTCATTATCTTTTGCTGTCAAATATTCTTGTATTTTCTTATTCAGTGACCTCCTGTGTTTTAAATTATTTGTGGTTCACTAACAGAAATATGTGAAGTATGTTGCAGGTCTTGGCAAAAATCAGTGAAATGTAACTGAACCAATTCTAGTTGCCTGGGTGATTTAGAAGCATACTTCACTTGCCATTTGCATTAGCAAAATCTACAGACTTTTACTAAATGTTTCCATGATTCTGTTATATTACAAGTATTATAAAATTCTGCTCGTCAGAGATGTTGGGAAAACAAAATTTATAGCCAAAAATATGCCTGACTCATAAAGCTGCTAACCACCAGAAAGTATAAGGTATCTCTTTGCAAGCACCCTGTGCTCCAACTTCACTGCATGGATGTTGGAGTATGAAGTTGTACAAACACCTACTGAAGGTGTCACTAATTCACACTAAAACTCTTGCATACCTACACCAGGTACGACTCCACTGTTACAATTATTTTCCATGTAAATGGGTGTTTTGAGACAAGTTTTAATTCTGCTTTCCCTGAAGAACTTCAAGCTAACAGGTTTGTCATGTTGTCTGTTTTCTTGCAATGCAAGATTGGAAATTACTTCCCTCAGCAGAAGCCATGGAAAGCAAGTCTGGAGCTTACGGAGGGGATCTTCTGCAAGAAAGATATTTAAATTACAGAAGGCAAGCTACTCCAGTTGAGGTTAGGTCACAGTGCAGGTCTTTCATGGTTGCTAAGGTGAGTCCTTAGGGCCAAAGCCTCTGTTCTCAATAACACCCTAGTTCTACCTCCTCTAAACATTCTGAAAATTAACATTTGAGGATAAAAGGATTTTGGTGACATTTCTGACAGGGACTTTCTGCTGTAATATGTCATGTCATAGAATCATAGAATATGCTGAGTTGGAAGGGAACCACCAGGATCATCAAGTCCAACTTTTGGCAGGATACCCCAAGAGTCACACCATGTGCCTAAGAGTGTTGTCCAAAGACTGCTTGAACTCTCTCAGGCTGGTGCTGTGACCACTTCCCTTGGGAGCGTGTTCTGGGGCCCAACCACCCTCTGGGTGAAGAACATTTTTCTAACATCCAACCTAAACCTCCACTGACACAACTTTGGGCCATTGCCTCCAATCCTGTCACTGGTCACCACAGAGAAGAGGTCAGTGTCTGCCCCTCATCTTCCCTTCATGAGGAAGCTGTAACTGCAGTGAGGTCTCCTCTCAGTCTCCTCCAGCTGAACAGACCAAGTGTCCCCAGCTGCTCCTCATACAGCTTCTCCTCAAGGCCCTTCACCATCTTTGTTGCCCTTCTTTGGATGCTCCTAATAGTTTAATGTCTTTCTTATGCTGTGGCACCAAAACTGCCCCCAGCACTCGAGGTGAGGCTGCCCCAGCTCAGAGCAGAGCAGGACAATCCCCTCCCTTGCCCGGCTGGCGATGCTGTGCCTGATGCCCCCCAGGACAGGGTTGGCCCTCCTGGCTGCCAGGGCACTGCTGGCTCATGTTCAACTTGCCATCAACCAGGACCCCTAGGCACCTTTCCATAGCACTGCTTTCCAACATCTCATTCCCCAGTCTGTCCACCCAGCCAGGATTGCTCCATCCCAGGTGCAGAATCCAACACTTGACCTTGTGAAACAGAGTTCACACAGTTGGTGATTGCCCATCTCTCTATTTTTTCAAGGTCTCTCTGCAGGGCCTCTCTGTCCTTGAGGGAGTTCCCCCCATTTTAGTGTTGTTGCAAACTTTCTTCGTATTTCTTCATGTCCTGCATCCAGGTCACATCACAGTACAGTTCTGCTTTGCATTTGATGTCCGCATTCTGCTGCACAACAGATCCCAGTTGGGTCAATACGTGTACTTCCCCTGTCCAGCTCATAGGGTCAAAGACTCTACAGGCAAAACGAGGACCTGGTTTTACCTTTCCTTCCCTGCTCCCTTGTATGCTTTACATCACTGCACCTGAATACAAAAACCTTCTCTGATTTCACTTATTTTGACCCCATTTCTGAGATAAAAGTTGTGTTGTCAAGTACCCCTCCCTCACAAGGGCAGTCAGAGCACTTGGAAAAACAAAAGGATGGAACAAAGGGCTCATGTATTCCAAGTGAGTCGCCCTAGAGCACAGCTGGTAACATTGCCACAGTGAATAGTGCTGTGATTCAGCTCCCTTATCCTCTGTGTCCCGCAAAATGGAGTCATACTGGAAGTGCCGTCGGTCTGGATGTTAGGCACTGCAAGAGCAGTTTTGCTGCTCTCGGGGAGCACAAGTGGTGCCCAGCCTTTACAGGGCTCTTGCAAACAAGGTGCACCTGTCCTGAGTTGTTTCCTCCCCCTCTTCCACCACTGAGCAGAAAAAATCTAGTCCTGACTCTCTGAATGACCCTTGTCCTGACCTTCTGAAGAGTTACTCTATGGGCAGTCAGTTATTCCTGGTGTACTTTTAATTTTTATATGTGTTTTTATTTGGTATTTACTTATATATATATACATACACATATACATAGATAGATAGATAGATAGATAGATAGATAGATAGATAGATAGATAGATAGATAGATAGATATAAAACCCTGGACCCAAATCAAGACCACAGATGAAGCAGACTCTCTTCTGGTATTATTTTGACCATAATACCCGTGAGGTTTTCACACCTGGGGCATAAGTACATAGACATCTCCTGCAGGACTTGGGGTAGAAGTAACAACTTCATCTAAGGCCATTTCTTTCTGTATTGGCAGTAATAAATCTAAAGGTTCCTGCCCACTGGAAGTGACCTGAAGAGTCCAAGTATTTTGTGACATGAATTTCATGGACAGATGATGTGATCCATCCATTGCTAGCTGGCGCTATCTACAATTCATGCACCAGCCTTCAAAAATTCACAGCTGGATGCTGTCCGTAATACCCATGGTAAATTCTTTATGGAAGAAGCATAAATGTAACTAGACAAACCAGGGCACGAGTGGTGAGGATCCACCATGGTGAAGGTGGCAAAGGAGGAGGCAGAAACACCCTTCACCAGTTCACCTACTGACTGTGTTCCTGGAAGAGCTCCAGGTTCTCTGGAAGGAAAAGAATCAGAAGTTGTTGCAGCCTCCTGAAGGAGAAGCTTCAATTTATGCTGTTGGTTTCCCTTCAAATCTTCTTTTAACAGAGAAGAACATTAATTCCTGCCAGTAAACAAAGAAAAAGAGGGATGGATGAGAAGTCAGGGGTTGCCTAGATATTTGAAAGACGACCAGAAAATTCTTCTTTATAGCTCTTTGTCCTACATTACTTCACATGTCTTCAGCAGCTATTCCGTTAAATATGCCTTTCCACCTTCCCAGTGTTTTCCCAAGTGATTTGAAATACATGTGGATTGTACTCAAGGGGTCCTGTCAGTGGCACCATCAAAGGCCAGTACATGCTCCTTTCAAATGTAAAATTGCTGGTAGGAGGGAGAGCACTCAGAAATGTTAGTGTATTGCCTGCGTCCTCAGCTAGCAAGCAGAGGTTGTAACTGCAGAGCTATACTTGAATTGATACGTTTTTAGGGGAGTTTTGTGCAATGTAGCAGCTAGAATGAGAGAGGAAAGTTGTCCTTAAAAAGTAAATGGAAGTGTGTGTTTAGCTTAATGACCACAAAGAAACATGCTGCAGCCTTTGTGTGGCTTCAAGTTACGAGTTGCTGGATCAAAGCAATCCTGGCAGCCACCTCCTCTTAGAGCCAGATAGATGTATGAATCTGAGAGTAGAGAGTCCTGGTTTATAACAAAGTCATCTCATCTCCATCACTGAAATTAATTTCAAGAAATAGATTCTCTCTTCAGGACACTTTGTCAAGTGATCTGAGATTTTGCCACAAGACATAATGCAATGGAGGAATTGAAGCAGCATTTTGATTTCCAGTACCGACATCCCTTTGTCCTCTAATGCTGATGCTCTTAAACAAATGAGGAAAGCTTAAGAATACTCATTAACTCATGAAAGTAAACAGCTGGCATATCCAGCTTAACGTGATGTGAGCAAAGCACAGATGGTTTTTTAAACATTTGGCCAGATATTTCTCTACATAAGCAGGAACTAGTAAAAGGATAGGACCCCCCTGTTTCCAATAAAAAATGTCTTTAAAGGATCCTTAGGGATGTCCTTAACTTTTTACAGAGGCTAGTTTTACACTAAGGGCAAAAAATCTCTTTTAAACAGACCCCCCTGCTACTGTGCATTGCTTCCTGGTCCGCAGACATGTCCTGCCCCTGGTTCCCTCATGGACTGCCAAACCAGGAATACCATTGCTCAGTAGGTGACAACACTAGCAAAGTTTAGTCAACATCTGTAATGTAAGGAGATTATCCTCTGTGACTCAAACAACTAGTCAAAATGTAATACTTTGCAGTAAATTATTTCAACAAGATTAAATTTTTCAGTCTGGAAGAGAAGCATTTAGGTATCTTTAATGGAACCCACCCTCTTATAAAAAAATGTGAAGTCTTAGCTTCTCCATCTAACAAGGAAATACGCAATAGGAGACTGCTTCTTATTTCACAGCTCCTTGACCGGAGACATCTCTTTGTCTACAGACTACCTGTGGAAAAGATAGATTTTTTTTTCCCTTCCCGTTTTTTTACTTCTCTAAATGAATCATCTGCTGGTGCCTAAGGATAAACCTATCAGATTCCTTGTGCTGGGGTAGAAATGGAGGGAGAAGAATAGGGCAGGGTAAGGGAGAAGAAAGGAAAGCAAAGTTAACATAGACCTCCTGCAAAGATGTTACCAATCTAGCCAAAGGGAGAAAATTCAGAGAATCAGCTACAAGAGAATGAATTGAGCTGAGACAGACATCCACCCTCATGTCACTCCTTCTGCACTCTCTCTTTTTGTCACTCTCTATCAGTAAGGCAAACATCCATAAAAGGGACTCACACAATTAAATCTCAGTTGCCAGGAAATATCTTACTCTCCCTTCATGCATCCATTCCTTTCTTCCTGAGCAACATAACACTTTGCATTGAACCTGAGAAATCACTTAAAAGGAAGCTTCACCTTTTCAGAGGCAAAAGTAGTTAACATTCCCACCCCCAAAGAAGACAACAAAACCCCATCCATTTTATCTGCACTAGTTACAATCATGTTTTTTACTCAAATAAAAATCACTTTTAACTTAGTGTAAAGGGACCCAACTATTTCAGAAAGTGGAAAGTGACCTTATGGAAATTGGTAAGAGTTGGTGTCAACTTCAGCGTGATCTATGTGTCATTCTGAGGACAAGATGGGTTCTCCAGATTGCTCCAAATGACTCAGCACTGGGCGTTGCATTGAAGGATGCCAGAAGGCACCAGCATTGCCTCAGAGCTGTGCATACCCTTAGGGAGCAACAGAAAAGGATGAGAATCACAGAATCACAGGAGCCTTAAAGCTCAGCTAGTCCAAGCCCCTGGCAATGATCAGGGTCATCTTCAACTTGATCAGGTTGGTCAAAGTCCAGCCTGATCCTGAGTGTTTCCAGGGATGAGGAAAGCCACAGTGTCTCTGGGCAACCTGTGCCAGTGTTCCACTACCCTCATCATAAAAAATTTCTTCCTTATATCTGAATTTACTCTCAGTTGGGAGCCATTCCCCCTTGTCCTATCACTTCAAGCTCTTGTGAAAAATCCCTCTCCTGCTTTCTTGTTGGCCCACTTCAGGTACTGGAAAGCTTCTATAAAGTCTCCCTGGAGTCTTCTTTTCTCCAGGCTGAACCACAAACTTCTCAGCCTTTCCTCACAGGAAAGGTTCTTCATTCCTCTGATCATCTTTGTGTCCCTCCTCTGTACTCGCTCCAACAGGTCCATGTCCTCCCTGCGCTGGAGCCCCAGAGTCGATGCAGCACTGCAGGTGGGGTCTCACCAGAGGAGAGCAGAGGGGCAGAATCCCCTCCCTGGCCCTGCTGCCCACACTGCTTTGGATGCAGCCCAGGACACACTTTGGATGCAGTTTGGCTTTCTGGGCTGTGAGTGCACATTACCAGGTCACGTCCATCTTTACATTCATCAAAGCTTCTCAGTTTGCAGTTAGAGCTTTGATTTTGTCTGTTATTGTACCTGATCCTTCTGCTCAAAACTGATCAAAAAGGAATCTTAGTTTTCACATTGTTACATGCACGGCAGCTTTGGCTATTTGGTAACTTTATTGCCAGGATATTTGAAGGTTCAGAACATGCTCTACAAACATACAGGCTTTTCCTAAAGAATGCCTAATGATATATATATATTGTATCTTAAAATCTTTCAATATTACTTGCAAATTCCAGCCTGTATGCGTGATGTGCAATAAAAACAACTGCTTTACGTTGTGCTAGGCAAGATTTGAAAGAGGCATCTGGTTTGTATTTTTGGTGTAATATATAAATGTTGAGATTGGTACAAATTAATTGTCCAGCTGGATAAGAAAGTCATCTAATTCTGTGTCCTGATGGCTCAGAGGGGAGAGTCAGAATCTTGTCCTGGGGATCAGAATGATTCAGGTTGGAATGAAGATGATCTCATTCAACTCTTTGTTCTAAAAAAGATCATCTGGGACATTAGATCAGATTCCTCAGGGCATTGTCCTCCTGAATTCCAAATATTTCAAAAAGCAGACACTTCCCCACCCCTCTGGGCAGCTAGTTTCAGTGCTTAGTTACCCTCTGGGAATTTCCCCTTTTCCTTATCTCCAGTTAGTAGCGTGGCTGCTGGCTCTTGTCTTCTTTACAACAACCTCTGAGAGAGGTCTGCATTGCTGAGAAGTGAATAAAACCAGTTCAAAAAGAAAGAGAAGAATGGTTACATTTCCCTAGTTTGTGTCTCAAGGTGACTTTCAGTGTTTTATGGAATCTCCCATCAAGCAGATGTCTCCATGAGCTGCCTACAGCAGTGCCCAAATCTCTCCACCGTGTTTGTATTCTCCATCTAAAATTCAAATGTTTGAAGAGGTTTATCTTCTCCTTCCACTTCTCTTTCCTTTGGGTTGACTATGGAGGGCCATTTGTCATGGAATCCTCCATTCACTTGTCTCTCATAGGTTCTTCTTCATTCAACTTGCCTTGTAATAGTCTCAGGCTTTAACCAAAACAAATAGCCTTGAAGTCTCCACAAATTTTGGTGATTCACTGTTCACATCCCCTTTCCAAATGTCCATGTATTTAATACATTACGTACATCACCTGTTGAAGGTTAATGTTTTTAAACATTTTGATGTTTCTAATCTTTTGCCACGCTGAAAATAGATTTGTCTGTCCTACTCTGCTTGTTGTATCATGGCCAGATTTGTAACCATAAGAAAATTCTGCATTTTTACAGCTGCTAAGAAAGGACTTCCTAAAAGGTTTTTGAATGATTGATTGCATTATGTTATTCTTCATATCTGTTTTTATTATTATTTTGATTGGTTGGCTGGTTGGAGGGTTTTCTGGTGCTTTTTTGTTTGGTTGGTTTTTTTTGGTTTTTTTTTTTTTGGTTTGGTTTGGTTTGGTTTGGTTTTGTTTCAAATGATCAGTTAAATTTATTTGCCAGCTGCAGGCATAAGTTTTACAGGCTCTTGATTCTGAGGATCACCCAGGAATCTTGGGTTTTATCTGGAAAATAAAAAGAAACATCAACAAGACAGACACTCAGCATTTTGTGTCTCCTTAACCTTCTAGCATAAAATCAGGATTCAGTGAGAAATTAATGTCTAATATGTAATATATACTATCTTCTATATTATGTAATATTATTTATACATATAGACTATATAATGCAATACTATACATATACATATATTTTATACATTCTGTGTTGTAAATAGAACTGCTTACATTGTGTTATATAATAAATAATAATAAATTAAAAAAGCTTCAGGATGGCCTAATTGCAGGCTTCCAGTGCCTGAAGGGAGGCTACAGGGAAAATGGAGAGGAACTGTTTACAAGAGCAGGACAGGGCTTCAGACTGAAAGAGAGTAGGTTCAGATTAAGTATTAGGAAGAAACTCTTTACTATGAGGCTGATGAGGCACTGGAACAGATTGCCCAGAGATGCTGTGGATGTCCCATCCCTGGAAGTGTTCAAAGTCAGGGTTGGATGAAGCTCTGAGGAATCTGGTCTACTGGAAGGTGTCCCAGCACATGGTAGGGGATTTGGAAGGAAATGGTCTTTGGGGTCCCTTCCAACCCAGGCTATTCCATAATTCTGTGAAATAATATATGGTACGTTATTGTGTAATCTGATAACACATAGTATATTATAGAATTAAACTAACATATGCATATACTATACACCCTCTGTTATATAAACCTGTAACAACATACATAGAGAATATACAGTGTATGTCAAATAGTTCATAATATAAATTACATATAGTTATCAATAATCAGTAAAATTTTAAAATAATAGATTTAAAGTATAAATAAATATAAACATTTAACACAAAGCAAATAAATTAAGGTAATCTGAGTATATACACATTTAAAAAACATTGAATATAGGGTATGCATTGAGGTTTACCATGTGTTATATACTATGACATAATTTCATTTGGACCCCTTCAGTGTCCCGTTTATGCACTTTCCGAACTCCTGAGCACAAGGCAACTGGGCCTATTGGAACAGGCTACTCTTTTATGTGCCATATTGCTTTGGTGCCTCCTGTTTTCCTCACCAGTTTGTTCTGGTACTTCCCGTCCTCAGGAGACTTTACCATCATTCCTGAGCCCAGAACTGGCATCTCTTCAATATTGTCTGCAGAGGCGGTTGCTGTTAGGAAGCCGCATTGCTTGCCTAGCAATGGCCTTAATTGCTCCCTTCAAGCACCAGAGAGAGCAGCTCTTGCATGGACACATTTCCCTCAGGAGCTGGAGCCAGTAAATGCATCAGTGCTTCATCACGTTGCTCAGTCCTGGAAAGCAGCAGTTCCAGTGCTGTGCATACACACAATTCCCCAGAGGCATCTTTTCCCTTTAACATCAGATGTTTGACCTTCAAAATCCTTCCGCATTCCTCTCACCCACAGCCAGCTGTATACTTTAAATTGCTTGTTATTCCTAATGTTGCAGGATTCCTCTGGCTCCCAGCAATTTTTCCCTGCTTCTCGAGTTTATCCTAGTGCTTATCCTCTTGCCCTTCCCCTTCCCATCCTGTTCATCCCTTCTCCCTGGAGCTTCCCCTGCCTCTCAGCCTCCCTGGGGGCTGGCTGCCTATCTCACCTCCCTGCTAGGAAGCCCTTTGTGAATGGATGCATCCTTCTGGGAGGAAGCAGGCACACAGCATTTAAGAGCATACCCACAGCCAGGCCATGCAAGCTTTTCCCCTGCGCCAGGGAAGTGCTGTGGGGGCGCAGTGCTCATGGAAACAAGAACCTTTAACTTGGCACTTACAATGGTTCCACTCGCCTACCTCTGAGGAAGCATTGCTCGGGCACACTGCTCTGCTCAGGGCTTCTTCAGCACCCTGGGCTCCTCCAGACACATCCTACATCCTCCAGGGGTGCAGGGAGGCAGAGGTTCTGAACAGTTTCTTGAACAAGTTTGTGCCCCTATGAAGAACAACTGACACAACGAGACCTTGTGAAGCTGCTCTCAGAGGCTGCCTTTGCTCTGGTTTTTCAGGAGGCTGTTTCTGGGCATCCCTTACCTGTGCCATACATGAGAGCAGTGTGGTGCTGGTAGCAGACATCTTCCAGGCAGAAGCAGGTGAGCACCTCTAGAGCCAAAGCCAGTCTTTCTATCGGAGACCTTCAATCCCAGTCAGGGGTCTGGAGGCAAATACAGTGATTTCCAGTAATCACAGTGCATTTGTTAGATTCTTGTTCTCAGATCTTGCTTAGAAACTGTAGTTGGCATCTGTGCTTGGTGCAGCCAGCCATAAACACAAGTGTTGTCCTTACCAGCTGTTTCAGACTTTGTATATTTATCTGATAGACTAGCATCTACTGTTTGTTCTTTCACAGTAGGGCTCCTCTATTGGCACTTTCAGCAGTGAGCCTGACAAAAGTTATCATCTGTGTATTCCCTCTCTAAATCAATGTTAATTTGCTGGTAATCAGTCATCGCCTACTGAGACCTCTCTGTCATCCTATGTACTGTGGGGTTTTGTTGTATGTGTTAAAACACATCTACAGTATTTCAGTACAGCTGTATAAAGTATTACTCTATGGAACTCTCCAGGACTGGGGTCGAGTGGCTGGAAAGCTGCCCATTGGAAAAGAACCTGGGGGTGCTGGTTCACAGCCAACTGAACATGAGCCAGCAAGTGCCCAGGTGGCTTGTATAAGACACACTGTGGCCAGCAGGACCAGGGCAGTGATTGTGGCCCTGTGTTCAGTGCTGGTGAGGCCACATCTCGAGTGCTACATCCAGTTCTGGGCCTCTCACTACAACAAGGTGCTGGAGATGTCCAGAAACAGGCAAGGAAGCTGGTGAAGGGTCTGGAGCCCGAGTCCTGTGAGGAGTAGCTGAGGAAACTGGGGGTGTTTAGCCTGGAGAAAAGGAGGTTTGGGGGGACCTAATCACTCTCTACAACTACCTGAAAGAAGTCGCAGTGAGGTGAGAGTCAGCCCCTTCTCCCAAAGTGGCAAGTGATAGCACAAGAAGAAATGGCCTCAAGTTGTCCTAGGGAAGGTCTAGACTGAGTATTAGAAAAAATGTCTTCACTGAAGGAGTTGCCAAGCATTGGAATGGACTACCCAGAGAAGTGGTGGGGTCACTGTCGTTAGAAGTGTTCAAAAGGTATGTGGATGTGGCACCTGGGGACATGGTTTAGCGGTAAACACGGTGGTGCTGGGTTGACAGTTGGACTCACGATCATTGAGGTCTTTTCCAACCTGAATTATTCCATGCTTCTATGAAAGGTCAGGTGCATGGGGTTTTTTGCCATGTTTTGCTGGATGGCCTCCATACAGGAGCAGGTAAGCACTGAAGCAGCTGCCCAGCAAGGCAGTCCACCCTGGGACATACCCAAGACTCACCTAGACCCTGTACAACCAGGGAAGTTGGCCCTTAGTGATGCAGGAGGCTTACTGCACCACCTCCCCAAGTCCCTTCCAACCCAGCCTGTTCTCCTGTTTGCAGGGTCCTATATGCTGGGTTTAGTGGACAGGGTTGATTTGAAACACAGTCTCGTTTGCTTCAAGAACAGAGCCCGGAAATTAATCTAGAGAGATGGAAAATGACATCAGTTTCTTGTAGATGGCTGGCATGGTACAAAGAATATAGCAGGGAAATACCCTGTTTCATGATGTTTACTTTTTCAGATTAAATCTGATTTTAATGTGCTTTTCTATAAACTTCAGGAAAGAATCAGGCTGAGTTCGACTTTCCTTTCAATGTAGTTCATGGAGGTCAACAGCATCACCCTGTTATCACAGCCCTGTACAAAGGCAGCCTGGAGTACGAAATGTTAATGTTACTCCCTCTGTTCAGACACACCATTTGTATTTCATTATCCCTCCTATTTCTTCTCCAAGGAAACAGCACAGTCTCTGTAATAGCATGATCAGCGATTTCATATTATTTTAACCCTGTAAACCCTTTTGTATGACATCAGTCCTTAACAAAGTGTGTCAAGTCCATGACCTGTTGCAATTTGTCACAGGAAGGAACACGTTAAAGAATTAGTTCTTTTTTGAGGCTTTTGAGTGAAGTATTATGTGAATTTTCCGAACATTGGAAATTCAAATCCTGTTTGGATGTGAAAAGCAGAATAACTGGATTCTCCATAGGAATCAAATAAATTGTTCATCAGTTGTGATGACTGCTTTTGTTATTTGACACACATTTTCTAGGTTTCTCTTTCTGTCCCCTTTTTGGCCAGTGTTGCTTGAGAATGCTTTGATTAGAAAACAAAACAATACAAAACAAAACAAAACGCCAAAAACCAACCAAAAACCACCCCACCAAACAACTTTTTTTATCCGAAAGAAAACCCAGATTGGCTAATATCAGAAGCAATTCAGTTAAACACTGAAGTCCCACCGACAGAGAAGTAAGGCTCAGTTGCCTTAATGTTGTCTCTGACTGTCTTTAAGATATTCCAGAGCACCAGAAATATCTCCATGGGACTGGCTGACATCCTGTACGACCTGCAGGAGACCATCAGCACACACACGTGTTACTTCTCTCCACACAACATTTCTTTTTAAGACAGTCAAAGCACCTGCCTGCTGTCAACACCTTCCACTGGTATTCCTTCCCTAGAGAGGCACTTCCCAACTTCCTTGGAAATTCCTGTACTCCCACCAGGACCAGTGCCTCACAGCTGCCATTCCTTTCGTACCGTCACTTCCTTTTTGAGGTAATGAACAAACTCAATCTCCTGCACCATCTGATTTTACCACACATCGATGAGCAGTGTCTTACATTCCCCCTGGGGATGTAAGCCCAAGCTCAGGCCTGAGCTGGTGCTTGCTGGTGGTGACCACCTCGTCACCAAAATTGAAGGGGGGCATGGGTTTTCCTGTGCTGTCTAGCAACCAAATAACCATGCCCACTTTTTTTTTTTTTTTTTTGAGGGAATGAAATCGTTCTAAAACTGCTCAGATCTGCTCTTTCTATCTGAAATTCACAGTCATTATGTACAACTCATCCTCTGCCTCTAGAGACAGTGTAACATTTACAGCTGAACGTATGACTTAATGAAAACAGGAACAATTCAGATCTGTAGGTGCCTCACATTATTCATGTGCTGCAGCTCATCCTCAGCCAGCAATACAGCACTTTGGACACAGGACACAATTCCCCAACCTTGTACCTCTGCAGTGTTCCTGAAGTAACAAAATAGTGGTAGTGGTACAAAATGCCACCCTGGAGATTCATTTCTACCACAGCAATCCAACATTAACAATTTCATCAGCAGTTTTGACTCTTTTATCTGATTTATGATATAGTTGAAAGAACCATGAAGTTATTCCTCCTGCATTTTGACACTGAATTACAGAAAACTAAAAGCAACCTACTGAACGTAGTCAGTAGGGGATCCAGTAACTGTTTTTAGACCCTTGCAGGCTGGTTTAACTCAAGTTAGACAGGCGCAGGTGCTTCCCTAGTCACTAAATGCAATGTTTCCACTTCTGAAGAGCCAGAGGGTGGGTGAAGGTGCACTCAGCAGAACGTCTCAGGGGGCTGTCGCTGCCTGTGCTTGGCTGAAGGCATTCACATGGGAAGTGATCCTAGGTTTGAATCAGCTCTGGAGGAGAGCTGGTCCAACCCTCTTCTCAAAGCTGAGCTAGCTTCCTGGCTAGGTCAGCTTGTTCAGGGCCTCACTCAGACAAGTTTTGATGATCTCCAAGCGTGGAGATCCATATCTCTCTGGGCCACTTGCCTCAGTGCTCAGCTCCTTTTGTCGGGAATAATTTTTTCCTCATGTCCCTCTGAAGCCTCCCTTGCTGCATCTTTGTATCCTTTGCTGTGAATCACATCACTTTGCACTGAGAAGTGCCTTTGCAAAATGAGATTCCATTTAGCACGAGAATTTCAGGACAACAACATAGTATTCTCTGCAGTTTGTTCTTACTTTGATGAATGGCCCAAAGAAAATGCTGATAAATTTATTCAGAAAAAAGGATCAGCAGATGATTTCAAACCGAGTTACCTATTACCTCTTTTGAACCTGCATTCTCTATATAGTAATTAATGTATCTAAAATTCCTACCTAGCCCTTTAACAACATGAGGCTGTTCATGCACATAATATCATAATAATACACATAATAATAATTCCTCTTAGGTACAAGAGGAAGGACAAGATAGAGAGTAATGAAATAAGTTATACCAAACTAGACAACTTCAATAAGTTACACCAAACTAGACAACTTCAATAAGTTCAACAATAAAATAAGTTACACCAAAATCAGACAACTTCACAAATCAGACAAGCCTGACAAACATCATCAAAGGATACCTAGAGAAGTAGCTTTCACTGACTCAGAAGACTTAGCAGTCATCTGAAAAACTGAGTATGGGAGATTAGAAAAGAACAGATGTATTTAAAAGGCTGAGAGAGGCTGGGAAATAATGGAACAATCAGCTTAACTTCAAGGCTGTCAATCTGCCACCTTTCACAGGCTCTACTGTATTTTCACCAATAAAAAATATAAATCTAGATAACCTAAGCTGATTTTGCAGCAATGAATTTAAACACCACCATAAAATACATTACTACGGTGTAAAAGAAAAATAGCTCTAAGGTGAAGAGCATTTCGGATCAGCTGAGTGCAGTTGTCTCTCTATATTCAGATTCAAAGTTAGGAAATTTTAAGATAGAGAAAATGCAAAGTCTTCTGTGGGGTAAAATGGCTTTAAAAGTCACTTGGGACAAATGACACTGACGTTTTTAGTATTTCAGGTTGTTTCCAACTCCTTCTTCACTGCCCTGAATTATCAGCTGAAAATATGGACACACAGCTGGGCAGTGTACCAGACTAACAGCTGCCCAGGGAGACATCCAGACCTACAAGGCAAGAAATCCTGGTAACACAATGTACCAGGATATCACCTTGCTGCACAAGTCAGTTGGTGAATCTGGAGCCTGAGAAGCCATACAGGAGTTTAGGGGGTGGTTCTCAAGACTCTCCTTGGTAGTTTTCTAGGTTGATGAGCCCTGGAAAAGATTCAGGGAAAACTACCAGAAGTTTTGTGCTCCTAAGGACCCTTTTTCCCCTCCAATAGGTTGCTATTTTCCAGACAACAGGCATTCTATGAAAGTATTTTGTGGATGTATATTCAATTACTTAAATATAAGAAAGAAAATACTATAGTCTCGTTGAGCTTGGTCATCCTGCTCATCAGCATTTTGATAGAAAATTCCTTTCCTGTGACCTACTCATAACGAAACAACCAGCTTAGGATCCTTTCAGAGCTACTAAGGACCTGCAGACTCCCAGAAAACTATTCTGGGTGGGATACAATTCAGTCAGCAACTACTGGTTTAGGTCCAGCTTCAAAGAACTGCAGAAGGACCGTACAAGACCAAGGCAACTGAGTGATAAAACCAAACAAATCTCACTGCAGACAAAAGTGATTTATGTGGGGAAAAATAATGCTATCAGCACATGTAAAAAAAGCCCCAGGTTCTCAATTGCCATTCAGAATATAATGAGGTTATGACAAGCAATTCCAGTGAAAACTCAGCTTCATATTTAGTAGCATGAAGAATCAACAAACAGTGTACTGCAGGACAGAAGAGTGAGCACACGCTTCCACAAACACCACATCCTAAGCACCATGTGCAGTTATTCCCCCTGGAAAAGGACATGAAAACTGAGAAAAGTTCAGAAACATTTGACAGAGATGACAAAAGATCCAGGGTAGTCTCCACAGAGGGAATAAACAAGCTAGGTAGGACCCGTCAGCTTGGGAAAAAAGATGACTGATAAGGGATATGACAGAAAACAATAAAATCACAAGTGTCTGAGGAAACTACTCAGCAATCAGTTGAGTGTTGTGGCTTTCAATGCAAAAAATGGGGATCACTGAACAAAACTATCAGGTGCTAAAATCATACCTCACACAACCAGGCAGGATTTTGGGGCTCCCTGCTATAGGATGTCATGACAGCTGAAAGTCCACATGGTCTCAGGGAGCAAACTTATGGAGGACAAATACATAAAGGACCATTACACCCAAAGGCATCATCTCTGGTCCAAGAAACTCCTAGAGTCTGGAAGAATGTTCTGGGCAAGGATCATTGTATATTTACTCCGTTCTTACATAAATTGTGAGAATTGTTTTGGCCACCAGTCATACCAGTCATGGTTTTCCCTTTGAGAAAAGGCAGAAGTCTGCTATTAACACACCTGAAAGCATTTGAGCAGCAGCAACAACAACAACCCAAAAAAACAAAACAAAACAAAACAAAAATCAAAACAAAAAAACCTAGAGAGAAGTCTGTAATTTTAAGGGATGACAAACAGAAAATGGGAAGAGAGAGGCAAAATATCAGAAATACAAGGAGGTATTCAAGTGAGGCAGGAGTGTACAGGCATGTTCTCAAGTGACTGTTTGGAGTTACCCATCATGCCAAAACCATACATGGATAAATCATTTAAAGAAAAAATTTGGCTACCTGGGCAAACACCTATGTAGCCAACAGCTTGCTTAAATGTTAAGTGAATAGAAATACCAAGTGCTGAAGAAACTTATATTTGTAACACAAGCAGCCTCACCCTAGAAGAAAACCAGATTTTAGTCAAAAACTAACACTCATGGCGTGTTTACGAAACGCAGAGCAACAAATGAAATGACAACTAAACACAACCACGTATTTGGTGCAAGGGCGAGTCACAGGCGTGGCAAATCCCGCTGGAGGGAGAAAGGTGCGGGCAGGGCACGAACCCCGGTGCGTGTTTGATGCTGCTGCGGGCTCTGCGGTCCCAGCGACACGGCCCGTGCGGGCTGCGGGCACCACACGTGCGGAGCGACCTCGCCGCGCTCCAGCTGCAAAGCCCAGCAAAGGCATGCGGGCACGCCGGCCAGCTCTGTCGGGACGTTTGCCGGGAACAACAGAACCGCTCTTGTGCCCGCCTCGCTTTGCTGGGGGTTGTTTACAAGGCTCGTCCTGGGCACAGGGAGCGTGCCGAGCTCAGCTCCGGCAGCAGTGCACATGAGCGCGCCACCGATTGTTTTCCGGGACGGAGTTTTCCCACTGGAAGAAAGAAATGCTCCGATTTTCCTTCGCCGCAGCTTCAAAAAGGAGTTGTTACATTGGAGCTAAATTGCTTTCTTTTACTGTTTAATCTAAGTTTGAAATTCATGGGCAGGATTTTTTGAAGGGGTCTGTATAATTTGAGAACCCTCGTTGACTTTTGATAGGATTTAGACCTTTAAGGAAAAAGAATAAATCACCTCAGTGGCACTAGGCTATGGGATATTAATTTTTCAGGAAACGAAAAGTAGGAAAATTCTAAAAAATTTCCGAAAGTAACAAATTACTAACATAAGGTAAATGTTGAAGAAAAGCATCCCATGTGGTGAGTTCCCTTTGTTCTCCTTAGCTTTCTAGGCTTTTCAGTCAACAGATTCTCTTAAGGATCCAGCAGTTATTACTGAGGACTTCTCTGAGCAGCACATCATCAGACTATTCATTAAGATGCATGAAATTTTTTCTGTTTTCCCCTCTATCACATATAAAACCCCCTGCCATCAGAGCAACATCTACAGTCCTGTATTTCTAAAACCCAGCAAAGCTAACCAGAGAAATCTCACAAAATTTAATAGGGACTACTTATGAGGACAGACTTCATAATTTTCGATCAAGCTTAATGTGATTGCTTATCACTTTTCTTTTGTCTTCCTTTCAAATTATTTGCAGCAACCACCCGGGCAGAGGTTCAGCCACCTGAGCATTAGAGAGCTCAGCAAAGACAGACAATCAGAACACACCCATTCCATCAGGCTCCCAGCCTGGGAAACTGGGACAGTGCTTTCAGCCACTACCTACACAACTTTGTGCACCTTCCTTTCTGGCTATCAAGGCAAGATCAACTGGGACAGACCAACTGGTGTAAAGAAACTCGCAGTATCAAAAAAAATACAATAAATCTGCAATCTCTGGATTTGCTTGGAGATACAGAAGCTGCTGAACAGCACAAGAAAATTAGACCCCTAATTTCTTAGTTTTCTCCCACTTGCACTTGACAGCAAAAAAATACACCTCCAAAAAGCCAGGGGCAAAGCAAAATTTCATAGATAACACAGGAAAATGGGACTACTGAGACGATTTAAAATTATGGACTCTTATTCTATTACAAGTCTAAGTTATACCCAATTTCAGTCAGTTTACGATACAAGAACCTACTTTTCTTTAGCTCCCAGATAAAAGCTCCCTACTCATTTTAGTCTGCCAGTCATAAGCTCAGTCAAAAAAACCTAATCAGGACAGTTCATTTCCTATAGTTTGCTTTCTGCTGGATTGTCTGTATCAACAAGTATTCTTCTCAGCTTAACCTGTCAAACTTGTATGCTTAGCAGAGCCACTGACTGAAAAGAAGCTGAAGCTGCTGCTCAGGAACATCAGTAGATACAGTAACAGCAGGCCTAATTCAAAACAAATTTTCATTTCTTCACATAGGTTTGACCTTTTCATAATTTATGGAGATCATCAGAACATAAAGATTAGATGGATTCAAATCATCCTCAGGGCTGAGTACTGCAGACTACGATGACGACTTGTAAGTGACACTGGTCCTTCCACCCTTCTTCCATTTCAAATGCCCAATATGCCAGAATAAATGCAAAGATATGAAAACATGCTTGAAGTTTCAAGTTGCAAAATCTTTTTCCTCACATACTTAAAGGATTAAAAAATACACTTTGCACACATCTCTGCTCAAAAGAAAATTCTGCTATGCTGCTCATCAGTCTAAGGAGCTGCCAGAACAGAAGCTGTCCCATCACAGCTCTCGACTCAAAGAACAAACTCAAACCTTAGCAAAATACAAGGGCAAGAACTGATTTTTTATTAACCTATTTTATGGACTCTCAAGAGGAAAATGAGTCCTGTCAATGGTTCCTCACTGCATGAGACTAATATCTCATCAGAGGACATGGCATTATTTCACTTTTATGTCTGTCCCTCAAGAATTCTCTCTTTGATGAAGTAGTTCAAGGGCAGACATCAAAAAGTCTGTTGTAGCAAGGTACAGGAAATGGATCCAAGCCACATAAGACTTCATCAATAAAAATCCACATGGTAAAATTCCGCTTGACAAGCATAACAAATATTTGCATCACTATGGTCCTAGAGGAAGACAATACCTTGTACTGCTGGTCACTTTCCTTTCAGACCAGCTGGACAAAAGTACAGGGTACTGCTGAAACTAAGCTAAAAAGGATAGAATTTATATTCCAAGTTTCTGAGGTAGCCAACTTTTTTTCAAGTCAGATTAAATAAATTACCCTTCTAGACCTAAATAACCTTTTAAACATCTACTATACAACATACATACCACCATGCTTTTTCTTTTGAACTATTATTTCAGCTATAAACAAGTTATCTTACAAAAATTAAAGATGACTCCCACTTGAAGAACTGACAGAGGAACAGATGACCACAGCAGATTTGAGTGACGGTCACAGACTCTTCCCAGGTACATTTCAAGACAGGAGTCTGAGGCACACTCAGTACACCTGAAGATCTAGTTAACAATAGCTGGGACTGTCAAGGAATTAATCACTCTGAAGAAGAACCTCAGATATCAGTCTCTGATAAAAGTGCATTCTGCTTTTTTTTTTCCCAGGATGCTGGACATGGTTTTCTTCTGAATAACCATTCACAAGGTTGTCAGTCAGATATCCTGTATGTGCACTTGTATGAATAATCACACAGATTCTCTTACCCTTTAAAGAACCTGCAGTTATCAATAGTAACCAAATCGGGTGGTAGGTGGGGTAAGCAATCATAGGAGAAAAAATGGTTTTGGAATCTATGTGCTTTGAATGGAACCCCAGGTTTTTCTTCTGAAGGAATTTTTGACCAGTTTACACACGTGCAGTGCATTTGTGCCTACCATTGCTCCATTAAAAATACGGGCTTTAGATTTTACTGGTGCCTGGTCTGCTGCCAGCAACAGACACACAAACCCACCAATAAAAAGGAATTTAAAATGGTGAAAAGAAGACACACTTGAAGAGAAATCACTTTATAGGCTTTCATTTAAAATATAAAATAGGTGAAATTTTAAAAGAGGAACATCCTATTCTGACCAAATTTTAAAATACAGTTTCATGCTAAAAGCAAAAGTCTGGATGTGAGCCTCATGGAAGCTGCCAAGCAATACAGAAAGAAACCTAATCTTTCACATTACTCGCATCCGTGTCTTTGCTTTCCTGGCTTACATGAGTGTTGGCATTTTTACTAGATTGATCTAAATCCTCAATTTTATCTTCTATTTCCATGGCACTGCTTTTGACAGGACTCTGGGAAGACTCTTCACCTATTTCTGCTTCCATTTTTGTGACTAAATCATGTTCTTTATCTTCTTTATCTTCCACATCCATTCCTTCCTCTGTTTGCACCAGTCTGTGTTGAACTTCTTCCCCAGTTTTGTTTTCCAATTCCTCCTCTTTCCTCTTTGCTTTAAACACTTCAACTCCCATCATCCTCAGGTAATGAAGTCTCTCATTCTTGGGCACAAAGGCACGCAGTGATGTCTTCCCTTGCCAACCACACAGAACTATTGGACACTGAAGATCATGAGGTTTTCTACAAACAGGTAGTTAAGTTCAGTCAATTATGAGAAAGTTCATCTTCAAAACTTCATTTTATAGGTGTACACAAATTCAGTTCTAACACTGAATGCATTTTGTAACTATTCACAGAAGATGAAAGTACACTGTTCTTGACTTCAACACCTACACAGGCACCTGCTTGTCTACAGGCGAGCAAGCAAGCCAAAAACCCAAAAACTCAATGCTATTAAGTTTCTGCAACAAGCAAAATAGTTTTCTGGCTCTGGTTTCAAAACTAATACACGGAACAGCAAAACTGAAGTTTACATTTGGAAAATTCTCAAGAGTTTTGTCCACAGAAGTTACTTTGTCCACAAAAAGGCATAATAAAAAGTAACCTTTTCCATTCCAAATGCTGGACTATACAGGGAAACAAACAAATAAATCACATGCAGTCATCTGCTGATCTCTGACAGAACTACCAGCTCTCCTTTATGAAGCTAAATTCTACACTTGTTTTAAGAATTCACAGACAGGACAGCTTCTTTCCTTGTCTTATTCTCTGTATCTTATATGGCTTTACTGTTTCCCTCACTGCATCTCTATGCCTCTACTTCTGCTTTTGCTGAGTGAAAATAAATTCTTGTCCAGATCTTAAAAGTGCAAAAATGGAAAGCAACACATCTACTTACTCAGGGTCTGGGTCGTACTTCAGAACTATGCTTCCCATTGCTACAGGAAAGGGGGAACAAAAACAAAACAGATGTGTTACTTAATACAATGATTGTAATCTGAACATGTTCAAGAAAAAAGTTTTTAGACAAACACAGAGCATGACATGGTTAGCAGTTATCTACATCAGTACACTGAACTACAGACAATATGAGATTTTATTCCCTTTTTTTTTCAAACCAAATTATTTGTATAGTTACAGACGTAATTGCCAACATCGGCTCCTCCAAAATCCCAAACAAACAAATTAAAATACAAAATCCACACAGTGGATTAACTCACTCAGTGAATCTAGCAAAGTACTCTTACTTAATTAAAATGAACATAAGAGCATGCCAGACCAAACTTAAGAACATATTTTTCTTCCCATTTTGTCTCATCAAACACAGAAGTACAAGGATCAGCAATGAATTGAAAATAAAACAATAGGAAAAGGCTGAAAACCAATTTTCATATCTTGAAGCATCCAGTGTAGAGGAAATAAAAGTTTAATAGGAGTAGACATTGCTCCCCATATTTAAGAAAATCAAATCTGAGTAACTATATTTGATACATAAGTTCATGACAAGTAATTGCAGATGATAAACAGTTTCAGCTGGAGCACTAACAGGCAGAAAAACCAGAAGCGTATATAAAATTTTTGTTCATCAGATATTTTAAATGCTGCCTCAGAGCACTACTTTGCAGAGGTCATAAGTTTGGCAACTCTGCTGTTCTCTAAAGCTCTAAAACCTTAGTCGCTGCAATCAGAAAGGACTACAGTTTCTAGCAGCACACTGGGTTTCAGTAAGGCTTACTTACCTAGCAAGTATATTTAAGATAAATTTAGTCAAAATTTTTAGCAAACACCATTTATGTTACAGGATTTTATAGTCTTCTGTGCAAAGTAGAAAAATAACTTTGTGACAGCAAAATTATCAGGCTTACCCATATCTTTGACCTTCTTCTGTGTTTCACTGCTAAATTTGCTTAAGAATGGATTTTCCTGGGTTAGCAGAATTTTGACATCTTCTATGCAGACATTTATAATCCTTGCATGAATGAATGGGTATAGAGTATAAATGCCCTGTTTAATAAATAAAGACAATTATTTCAAAATTTAACCACTGATTTCTGAAGGAAAAATGTTCATAAGTGTGCACTTTACCTAATACCACAAAACAAATTCCACATTTTAAACCATACTGAAAATTTAAATTACCATTAATCTGACAAAGTTAATGCCAGCTGTCTTACAAGCTCTTGAGGAAACCAAAGTATCTCTTTTGAGAACACAACGCTATGCAATTACCTCTTGTGCTAATCTGAATGCACATCCAAACTGCTCACCATCAGTGTTGCGAGACCA
>VWZV01003338.1:1496-49067 GCA_013397155.1 Irena cyanogastra
CCCACGAGCCCGACCCGGCGCCCCGAGCCCCGGCCGGGAAGCTGCGCTCGGCGGTGCTCGGCTCGGCTGCGTTCGGCTACACTCGGCTAGAGTTCGCTCTCGTCGGCTGCATTCGGCTAGATTCGCCTCTTCGGCCACGCTCGCCTTCGCTCGACTACATTCGGTGCTGTTCGCGGTGTTCGGCACACCTCGGCTCCGTTCGGCTGAACTCGTTGCCGAACTCGTTGCCGAACTCGCTGGGGTCGGCCCAGCTCGGCTCCCTTCGGGCGGCGTGGCCCGGCCGAGGGAGGCGCCGCGCGGGAAAGCGCCGCCGCCTCACGTTCATAGCGCGTAGCTCGGTGCTCTCCTGCTGCCGTCGCACGGAAACCCCCCCCCCAGGGCAAGATTACACAAAGCAGTTCGTATGGTAAGCTTCTTATCCTAGAAGGAAAAAGCTTCTCTACCTCCTTTGTTTTTGCATTTTGCTTCTTGCATTGCAAAATCAGAGGTACAAAAACCTACTCAAGTACAACATTCACTACGTAGTCAATAAAGTAGTCCCGTCAATTTCAGAACCTAAAGAAAAAGTTATACTTGTTTTTCCACAAAAAATAAGCCACACTAGATTACTACACAGTGTGTCAAATCTTATTTAAAACACACAAAATTTACTAGCTTCTAGTTTATGACCCATAAATGGCATTTGTTATAAATGGGCCAGAGGCTCCTCCGTCTCAAAAAAAAAAAAGTCCTTATTAGGGACAGTTTTGGGGTGAGGGCTCGGGGGTGCCGCGCCGTCGCCGCTGCGCTCGTTGATCGTCTTTGCAAAACAGGCGCTACCGACTCTGTCCCCCCCTAATCTGAGCGGCAAAGACGAAGCCTAGGTCCTCGTAGGTACGGCCCCACAGATTTGATTGTGCTGCGGAATTCAGGGGTCGTCACTCTCAGGGACCGACGCCGTGTTGAGGGTGGCTCAGTCTAGAGGGTTCTAGGGGTCTCTGAGGGCCGTCCCGTCATGTTGGTATGGATGGTTTTCGGTTCTGAGCCTTTCGCCCTTGGCAGGACGCCGCCGATGGTGGCGGTGAGTGCTATTTCTCGTATGCGAATTTATGCGTTCGCCGGTCGGTTGCTGGGTCTTGCGAAATGTCCGTCGAGATTTGGACGGCAGGGAGCAGCGGCTTCAAACTGCCCGACGCTATAGGGGCATACAGGTAAGTGGGGTGGGATAGGGGGGTAAGGGAGTGGGGGGGTACATTTATAACTCTTGCAACTTTATTATTACACAACCGTGTAACAAGAACAAGAACAACCATGAACTGATAACAAGAAAACTTTCATTCCTAACAGTATTTGTTACGATTTTATGATGGTTATTTACATAAGGACACAGGTCAGTGTCCTGAGGGTAGTTCCAGCCCTCTCTTGGCCCGCTGCCCTGTGCAACCAAGCCCCTGTGCTGTGTGGCTGTGCAAGGCAGCTGATGCGTCTGTTTTGAAGAAAAAGAGTGATGATTGTGTGTTGAAACTTAATACCAGTTCCCTTTGCTGTTCAGTATTTCACACTGTTTATTTTGAACAACAGCGTTCTGATTGTTTCTAAATGAAAGGATATGTATTTTGGGCTTTAATTCGTTTTAATGGTACCTTATCTCAGGGGAGCTGTGCAGGACTGGGTAAGTCTGATGACTAGAGAGTGTGAATAATATTTGCACGGCCTCTGTGTTTTCAGTGCTCAGTCAGTGACAACTAACGTAAATAACAAAAGCTGAGGAAATGCAAAAATACTGCCATCGTTGTGCCTTTTTTGTTTAGGTACCAAATTGAAATGTGCAGTGATTTGAAGAAAGCTCAGCCCAGCTGGAGCTAAACATCCTTTAATTAACCTTTGCAGGATGGAGGTGTTCTGAAAAGGGAGCCTCTTAGTTAAAAAGTTATTCAAGCGGGTCTTGGAGCATGGCAGCCAGAAATGCCTGAAGGGCTCACATAAACTGTAAGCACCTGTTAAAGGCACAAGTATATGAATCTTTTTGTTTTAGAATAAAAATGGCTGGTTAACAAACATCCTGAAGAGTCAGCCACCCACATTCTTCCTCCAAAGAATCACAGATTCTTAGCTCCTGGGTTCTGAGATATAATTACAGTATGAGGAGATTTGGGAGAGCTGAAAAGTCACCATAGCAACCTCCTGGTAAAAATCTTCACTCATCCAATGTAAAGCAAAATTTATTTTTATCTGAGTGGCCTTAGTGAGCCTGAATGTGTTCTGGGTTGACTCTCTGCTTCGTTTCATTGTACTCCTCAGTCACAGTCTTTTCCTGCTTTTCCTGCTCTAAGTCCTCAAGGTCACCTTCTAGATCTTCCCATGAAACTTTTGACTAGAAATGGATGCAGGATGCTGGCTATTCAATCAGGGTCTGCCTCTGAGTTAGAGAAGAGGGGCCCTCTCGTGGTGTTCCAGACCCTTTGCAATCATCTCCAGTGAAGCTGATAAACAACTTGTGCTGAATAATTGTAAGCATTGAAGTAAACTGAAAAATGTGGAAACAGATAAAAGAAGATGGAGGAAATGGAAATCGTTGAAAAGTCCTGTGCAGTCCCTGTTCAGAAGAAGGGCTCTCCATGCAAGAGTTTATGTGAATGATAGAAGCTATGAGAAGCTATGCAGCATGGATTTGGTGAGACGCAGTGCTTGCCAAGCAATTTCCGTGGATGTGACGTGCCCGTAATAGGAGACCGAGACCTGCTGGTCGAGGCTGGTAGATGGCAGGAGGGTGCTTGGCCGCGGCTGCTTGACTGTGAGAGGGTCTGTGCGGGTGTGCGGGGGGAAGGCAAAGCAGGAGAAGAGCTCTTGAGATATAAAGCAGTTTGGCTAAGGGGTGCTCTCACTTTTTTGAGGAAAAACTTGAAGTCTGGGGTGTTTAAATGGGGTTAACCAAGAGGAGGAGACAGATTTGTGAGCAATAAGGTGATGATGGATGGGTAGGTTATGTAGGAAAGCTGAAGGGAGGGACACTTCTATTCTGTCTGGAGCCTAGAGTGCCTGGAGGAGCAGGGTGCAGTGTTCAGCAGCTTTGGGAGGTTCAAGCTTTCTCTGGTTCATTTTACATCCCTCTCAGATCCAGTAAGGGAAGTGAGCTACTGGGAGCTACTGTCAAAACATTTAAGATCACACTCCTGCAGGAGACAGCCACCAGGCCTCCAGGGCCAATTTTGTCCCTCTGGAGCTAACACAAAATTCAGAAGTTGATCTCTGGCTGACCAAAGTGACATGAACACGGAAGTGTGCTTCTCGGGGGCCGCTTTCTCTGAGACCTCGCTCATTAAGTCTTCCTCAGCAGCAAGCAATAATTAGTATTTTTTGAACTTGGCAATGATGAATTAGTATCTTGCAGGAGGGAAGAAAGGTACTGGTGTTGATCTTTACAATATAGTGTTATGTACTACAAATAGAGGCTAGCTGTTGTGGGGAGTTTTCAACTGGTGTTCTTTAGTGCAGTCACTTTTGAAACAGAAAGGAGGGGAACTTTTCAGTTGTTGCTTTCTAATTTGTGTTTTACAGTGCTCCGTACTCTGGACTTTGCTCTGGACAAAACCTGGACGACCCCGTGACGTACCACAGGCTGGGAATGTAATGATTTGTTTCATAAATATTATTGCAAAAGTCAACAAATCGTTTCTGGAGTAATAAAAGAGAGGGTTGGGAGCAGAGATGGGTTATCGCAGAAGATTTTCCAGGACCTAAGAAATGTGGTTTCAGAACCACATTTCAGAACAGAAATAACTTGCTCTTCGTTTCCTGACCCACTGGAAACGTTGCAATGTCCCATTTGATTTCCTCTTCATATTTCCTTCACCGGTCTTTTGGCATATGACAGAAGAAACGGTGTGGAGCAAAAATCTACCCGAGCTGTGCTACCCAGGGAGGTGAGTTTTTGAGCAGAGCCTTTAAATAACTATGGTGTTCTTAGGAGAAAGTATGAAAATATATGGGAAGTGCTATTTACATGCCACAGGCTGGGAGCACAATGTTTTATTCCTTAAATGTTACTGCAAAATTCAGCAAAAAATTGCTGGAGTAATAGCGTAGAAAGCTGGGAGACTTGTCACAGCAGTAAATGGAAAACTGGATGACATTTCCTAACATTGTAAATTTTGTAAAGTGCAATTTTTAAAGGAAATGGACAGAGTTGTTATTAGCTCAGAGGTTTTTATAATTTTCTATAATGTTCATTTTACGTATCTGAACACAAAGGGACAGCTTACATTTTGCCAGTGGGCAGGGTGCTGTCACCCTTTGTGGGGAGCCCCAGGCAAGGGCTGCGTCTGATGTGAAGCCAGGTGACTCCACTGAATGGAGCGTGGCCACCTTAGACCATCTCAGGATCTAGTTCATCCCTCACAGTCATTTTATGTAAATCATTAATAGGTGAAGATTTTATCCAGTGTGGTCCTAAACCAAGATTAAGTCCTTCCTTTGGTAGGACTTCACTGGTGAAGTGAGTACAGGAAGCAGAGCAGCACAGAGGAGCTTCAGGGCATGGGGCCTGAATCTGGGGATCTTGGACATCGAGGTTGCCTGTCCATTTCATTGCTCTGGTTTAACTGTAGTCATTTTGCAAGCAACTTTAGTCAAACTGAAGCACAAAACAGAATAAAGTCCTTTCAGTTTAGACCGGCATGTTTGGATTTTAAGTGTTTAGTGTATGCTTATACCCTGGAACTAGCCCTTTCTCAATTATAAGCATGTTCCCAGGGCTTAATTACACTGATGAGAATTTGGTTGTAGACAGAGGCCAGGGGTGAGAACAAATACTTTTACTGGCTGTGCTATCCTTGAGCAGTGTCCTGTTTCTCGCTGTGCCCTTTGGCCTGTCTGCTGCTGTGTGGTTTACCATCCCACCAGAGTCCGTAGGATATAACTGCGGGTCAGCACACCCAGCTTAGAGGCACTGGCAGGGCTTTCTCTTCTTGTTTTTCCCTACGTTTTTAGGAACTTCACCACTTTGTCAAAGCAGATTGGAAGCTGCTAACAGGCGTACAGAGTTGTGACATACGAACAAAACACGTTCAGTGTCGTTGTATAAACTTCATCTCTTTTAGAAACCAGCAGAATTCAAGGGTTTGTGTAGGTGTGACCTTTACAGAGATGACTGATCTAGTGACTCAGCCCTGTCACAGGGAACGAGGACTTCTGGGCTCCTGTGCTGTCAATGCCATTCTAGCAGATCGCAGGAGCAGTTTGAATTTCTCAGCCATGTGAGTGGGAAGGAGCTGCTCACCAACATCTCTTTTCAGAACATGCCTAGAAAATGAAGAGGCTCCTGTGTTGGCCTGAACAGCACTCTGCTGATAAGGTTTTTTGCATCTTGGTGGCTGCTGCTCGTCTTTTTCTCCTGACAGGTACAGTAATCCCGCTCAGGATTAATCACACGGATGGTGCTGCCAGCAGGCTCTGGGCATCCTCCAGCCCAGAGAGTGTCTGATGATGCACTGATTTCTGCACACACAGTTTATCCCTACAGGAGCCCACTTCCCTTGTATTCTGCTCCAGAGTGGCAGTTGTTCTTATTCTGGCCCTTTCCCTTCAGCCATCACGGGGGTCCCTGAACCACACTGGCTAGACGCCTACAAGTCTGGACACAATGCATACCCTTTCCTGGGATGGTGGCTCAGTCTGAGCTGCGGATGAGTCAGTACAAATAAGAAAATACATCAAGGAGTGAAATGTCAGGTTTTGATGGCATTACAACCGTCATCCATGTTTGGAGGTGAAAAGGCTCGTGGTTTTGTCATTATTCACTTCTTTCCCTGCTGGGTGTCTTCTGTATTTCTGCATAGTCTTTTTCTAGTTTTACTCTGGTCACCGTAAAATAGGAGCTGTGCAGTTGCTCCTCGGTGTCCTGGGAAAAGCACAAAGCTACTGACAACTGAGTTCCGCAGTAATAATTCAGGCCGTGAGTTCAACGTGGTAAGCTGTGCGTCGTGAACACGCTCAGCATCCTTTCACTCCAACGTAAATCCCAGCAAAACAATAACTAGTTCTATGCTGGTTTTTGTATTTCTTTGTTTCACTTCTGCATTCAAGAACAATGCAGGGCACAGAGATAATTCATGCCTCTAAAATGCACTCTCTAGGACTGGGGTCATTCCAGCGCACAAGGGCTGTTGAGGAAAACTCAAACTCTTCCCAAAGAAAACCTTCATAATAAAAAGACTGAATTAACATCTAGCTCCTGCCAAATCTATCAACTTTTTCTCAGCTTTGGAGGAGAAAATCGGACACCCAAACTGGTACTGGACCACATGGACCCTAGAGCTGAACTATGTATTGATTCCTATTTGAGATGTCTTAAGGACTTTGTTTTGTGGAGTTAAACTTGTCTTTTTACTGGTAGCGTGGGTGGTCTCAAATTTCCAAGGTAGCAGAAATGAGAAATAGAATAAACTTTGAAATTTTTTAATCATAACACAGGGAGGTACTCAAATGAGAACATAGGGCAGCTTTTTCTTTGGAAGTGATGCTTTATTTCCCTTTTTTACTCTCTTTCCCAATGCTGTTTGCTTACAGAAGCACGCTATCTGCATGGAGAATGCTTGGATTTACTGGGAAGGAATGATAAATATGTGTCCAAGTGTGTGTTCTCATCCTCTCACTGACTCAGTCTGCATCTCTTCTCCCCCTGCCTCACCCACACACTGCTTTCTGGTTTTTTTCTTAATTCTAAATAATCTGACAGAGGGATGACTATTCAATATCTGAAAATAACTGCTAATAATATAGAAATTTATTTATTGCAATCCTCTTATTGGTTAGTCTCATTTTTGATGCTTACCTATTGGAAACCATGTATATTTACAGGATGCCAAATAAACCATTTATTAAATTATTAAAATCCTTGAGTTGGACTTTAAAAAGTCAGTGGTACAGTAGTCTCGTGAGTTCAGACCTCATCTGCCATCGTGCCTTAGTCCTCTTTTCACAAGCAGAATTACATACATGTTAATTAAAGCCAATGAGATTACAGGATGAAGGTCGCTGGTCCCACACGTGCCTGGCGATAATGAGAGAGAAAGAAATAAAGTACTATCTGTGAAGTTGTAATCATGCTTTCATTTGTCAGGAGATGGAAACAGAATTCCAAGTGACATCCCTGATCAGAATGGATTTGAGCTTTGTTTGGCAATCCCTTGCAGATTTTTCCAATCCATCCTGCCTGACACTGGGTGATATCATACATAACCTGTGAGGCAATGGTTTTCGAAATGCTACACTGATAACAACAGGAACCAAGTGGAGCCTCTGATCACCCTCTGCAGATTCAATCCTACCTGGAGACAATCTGCAGCACTAGAAAGTGCAGGGAGATGAGCCAAACCTCAGTTTGGAATGTGGCTCAATGGATCATATCCTAATATTATGTCTATATTTCTGTAGGAAAGAAAAAAAATATTCCAGTGATAGGGCATGCCTGGCCCTTCTACAGTCTCGTCTCACTCCCTCTATGGCAGCAGTTCTTAAACAGGCTCATATTGAGACACCCGTTTGCTGTCAGTTTGAAACCAGGGACTCATTATTTGCACTGGGGCTCACAAAGCCGTCTCTGCAGCTTCGCTCCATGGAAAAGTGTATGGGTTTTCACTGCAAGTTTAAGCTGTGGAATTGAAGTCCCTGGAGATACTGGAATATCTGCCTTTCTGCAGAGCTGGGGCCCAGGCCCTTGGTGTCCTCACTGTAGTATATTGTGAGGATGGGGAGGGCTTGGTGTGCACAGTTGCTGGAGGAAAAACCACATCCCTTTAGTTCTGGATTCTTCTGTTTTCTTTTGAGGAGTCAGTTTCCTTTGTCTCTTGGGCATTTAAATAATTAGATTCTTCTGGCTTCATGTTTTCTGTGTATTCCTGAGTCTGTCAAATGGTGTTAGTGTTGGTAGGCACTCTGTGGATGGAACATCCAGGTCTGTCTTGCAGCTTGATAAGCTAAAGCTTGCGTATCTTTTTCCAAATAAAGAGTCAGCAAATACCCATTGTGCCGGGTCATGTTTCTGACCTACTGCAGGCAGTGGGTTTGAAATGGCAATGTGGCAGCTTGCTCCTGGACTTGGCAATGTCCTGTTGGAAGAGTAAAACAGAGTAGATTAGTTCTCTGATTTCTGCCGTCTTAGATGCAAAAGGCCAGAGTAAAGAGGAGAGATGTCCAAAAGGAAATCTTAAGATTCGTCAAGCATGGGAAAAGCAGGCATGCTGCTTTTACAGCTTTCTGTGCATCCCAGGAACAAAAGGGACAGTGCTCTATCAAAGCAGGTTGTTAGACAGTTTGATCTTTGGAACACCTGGTCCATCTGTCTTGCTCCCCATCCTACTCCGTGTGTGTGGGATCCTTGTGGCTCAGCTCTCTACCACCCCTGAGCACTCTGCATCTGTTGTGGAGGCACAACCATTTCCTAGATCGTGGGGTGACACCAAAACACCTCTCAGGAATATTCAGAGGCTGGAGGTCTGAGCTGAAGACTGAATGTTCTGAGCTTGGTCTGCAAGAGCCAAACCTGGAGAGACGACTCAGAGCTGGATTTCAGTCGCTCATTGTGCTCCCGTTTGACTCTGTGCTGACTTCACAGCCTGTGGCTTAGTGCAAAGGGAAAAATCAATTCTGTGCCTAGCAAGTAGAAGCTGTAGCATGCCTGCTTAAAGGGGCTTTTGACTTCAGCTGTGCTTTGAACTTCACAAGACAATTTGAAGTAATTTAGGATAAAAATAGAAGGCTTCAGTTTATTACCAGCTCCTGTTTCTGTTATTGTGCATAGATGAATTGTCATTGATTTGAGCGAGTTGGACTGTTGTATTTTGAGCATGGGTGAGTCTTGTTAACTTGGACTACAGTAGAGAGAACAATGTTTTATGTATGAAGCATGGTCTTATCCTGCTTCTTTCTGACCACGCTCCTTATTCATAGACATTTGGCTTCGTATTCTTATGTTGAATTTATTTCACTTAGTGAGAGCTGAAATGTCAAGTCTCTGACAGCCATGTCAGAGTGTGAAGTAAAAAACACCAATTACCAGCCTCGCAAGGAAATGGTACTTCTGGGGCAAAATGTTGTGATCCTGCTTTTCTTTCACCACCCAAGCCTGTAATGCAACAGGGCGATTCAGTTCACTGCAATTTTCTGTTGTACATGTGTGCAGAAAAATTCACAATGCCAGAGGTTTGCATCCAAAAAGGAGACAGAGGAGTCCTGCAACTTTATTCAAATAAAGGGAGAGGCCATGGGGCATTTCCCCTGGGGTCTCTCAAATTGTTGGAGGACATAGCCTCCTTTTAATCCTGTTTTCCTGGCCACATCGTCCTCTCTCTTTCCCCATTGGCTGAGGTACTTGAGAGGTACAGACTTCCCGAATCGCATGCTACGTGACTCCTTTAATATGCAATGCACCCTCCCTGCCAATTTTGTATCTCTTCTTTAAATGCAGGAATTTTATGTGGCTTTGATTGAGCAACGTTCCCTGTCAATTAGTACCATTCCTCTGAATTTTATGGTTCTTTTCTGTTACTGTCTTATTTAGCAGTCTCTGGTCTTACCTACAGACTCTCACAGTCTGTTTGTAAAGACACACTCATTCCTTTCACAGGTGACAAACATCATCCATTTTCTCCCTGTCTGCCTGGTGATATGGCAGATTGCATGCGAAATGCAAAAGTCATATCGGCTTTGACAAGGTGATTCGCTTCAAGGAAAATTAGCTATGAATGAATGCCTGGAATTCTTTACTTTGAAAACAACAGGCAGGATGGCCAGCATTTAAAATCCTTATGCGAGGTTATCATTAACCCAGAGACGATGAATATCAGTGTTCCTTTCACAGGCATTACAAATGCCTTTCCCTGAAGGCTGGAACAGCTTACACGGGCAAGAAGGGAACACAGATAACTGTCCTCCAACACAAGAAATGAAAAAGGATAAAGGTTCATAAGGTGTGGTTTTCCATGTGATCTAAATCCTGTTTTCTCCCTTGTTATGCTGTGTTGACCTCTCTATAAGGAAGAAAACCCTGTGTGGGTATATTTTGCCCTTTGCCTTCACCCTGCTGAGGTCTCTGGAACCACAGCAGGTCCTTGTAATGATGACTTTCACAGAAGGACTTAAACCTTTCTGTCACCTGAACTGTGCTTTTCCTCACACTTTTGCCATTGTGGATTCTCAGGCCTTTTGTGGTTCTTCCCAGCAGCCTTCAGTCAAGCATCCTCAACAAGGGCCCCCACGCTGCCCCCAGTACTTCCAGTCAGTACCAATGGTACCATGCCACGTAAGCGCTCAGGGGGCCGTTTTAGATGTTGTCGTGGTTGTCACTGACACTAACTAACACCGTAGATGTGACAAGTTAAGTCACCTGTTCAAGCCCTTGCTGCTTAGCAAGGTGTCCCATGTCAGCAAATCCTCTTGTCTCTGCCTGTGCATTCTCAGGAGGCAGTAGAAACCGAGACAGTGTACCTCAGGTATGAACCATAGCTTGGTTGTTAAGGTGTGATAATGTGACCATGTGTTTGGGCCCTTGAGGTCTTTCATAAAATTCCTATCAGTGCAGCAGTAACATAGACTTGGACACTGCGGTTTGGGGTTTCCCAAAGAGCCTTGGTGATGTGGAAGTGGGAACACAACTGTGGTCCTACAGGAGAGTGAGGAGATGGGAAGGGGAGCAGGCACCTTCTGTGCAAGCTGCAGGATGTTTCTCACCTCTGTCCTGTCCTTACAGTCAGATTCTTTAGTGTTCACATGAACTCTCTTCTCTACAAAATGGAGAGAGCCCCTGAGTGTTATGATGCAAGGAGGCTTCTTGAACACTGGGTGAGTAGCTTGCTTTTCTCATTCTCATGTGTTTCTAGCAAGTATCACATGAGGACAGCTGATAGGATCATAGAATACTTTGGATGGGAATAGAATGGGTTGGAAGGGACCTCTATAGGTCATCTAGTCCCACACCCAATGTACAGAATGCAAACTGTTGGGACAACACAGAAATGAGCATCCATGTAACAATTATGGTGTTTCAGAGGCATGTATAACAGGACAACATGTAATTCTGAAGGAAGGGAAAAGTGTAAAAAAATTCCAAAAATTCTTAGCCACTTTTGTTGGGATTTAGAATTTTGATGACAATTCTAAATTTACAAGCGAGTCTAGAAAAAGTGTAGATTTTTTGCTATATCATGTTTATAAAACATTGCTATATCACGTTTATAAAAATGTTACTGTTTTCTTTCCAGTTTAATATCATGTTTACTGGAGAAGGATTTGTTGGGACAAATTTTAAAGTCAGGTAAGGTTCTGGCTGTGTCGTGGTGTCACCTTGACCCTCTGTGCTTTGAGCAGTCAAGTTCCAGATAACCATTTCCAAGCTGACCAGTCTGTTTGGGGGTCACAGAGGGGAACGAGGCTCACAGACCCCGGGAGCTGGCTAGGATCGCAATGGCTCTTGTGTGGCAGTGTCTTATGAAAAGATGTTATAGTTTGAAAACACTGCTAGAAACAATGGTTTCTTGCACCAGATTATCTTATTTTGTTCATTTTAGCCTAATCCACCTGCATTCACATCCAAACTGCAGTGGAGCAGCAAAGAAGCATATTTTAGCAATTTGTAAACATGTCATGTGTACAGATGCAGAATTTTGTCATTTTATGTCTATTTTGACTTCCTGCTTTCTTCTCTGACTTCCTGACGAGGTACTGCTTGTTTTATAGATGACAATACAGTAACATGCTGCACTGTTCACATGGGATGAATCCAATCCATAAAACATTAAGGGAAGGTTCTTCCCGTTTTGGAAGAAACATTTTTTGTCAGCATCCATATCAATTATAGCACTTGGTCCTGGTGACTTCTGTAGCTATACCTATGCTGAATTCAAGATGACTTCTAAGCTGTAAAGTCTGGCTTATTGTGGTCACAAGATTTCTTTTTTAGGTGGTAGCAGAATCAGGAATGTTACAGTTACATGCTACCGTGAAATAATTGTTCTATTCTCTTTTGTTTTCAGGGATAATTATCCACACCACGGTGCCTATAAGAGGACTCATGTATGTAATTAATTATTTTCTGATACCTCTTATAGACAGGTATATTTATCTTTACTCTGCATAGAGAATATAGTAGTTGAAGGGTCTAAATGTTGATGCTATTGTGTTTTGTTGAAATTATTTAATTATCCTGATGAGCCCGGGTACCGTGAAACAAAGGCTCCTCCTAGGTGTCAGGTCCCAGTAACACTTAAAGCAACAGGCTCTGTTTTAATGAGCACAATGAGTTTCTGCTAATTGCTTTCCTTAAAAAACAATTTATGCCTGTGGATTCTAACCAGTTTCTAACTTTCCGTGTCCTTCCATGCAAACCGAAGGGGAAGGTAAAGAAGAAATCACAAAGGTAAGACGCAGGGTTATTAATTGAATTTCCATAGTTTGTAAGTTTGTACTGATTTCATTTCTAGGTGGAGGAGGAATTATATCTGTGCATGGCACTTTGAGTTTCAGAGTGACAAGAAATGCACACGTGGAGATCAGAGCCACAGGAATGTTTGACTTGGGGGAAACGTGTTTGGGCATCCAAGGTTTCCCTCTCATATCCCAGATCCTGGGAGATTCACAGTGCTTCCGGGGCAAGCTGTGAGGTTTATGCTTCCCTGTAAGAGCTGGCCCTGAGCAGGGACCTTCACTGGGGCCAGAACCAGTGAGTGGACAGTGCCCAAGAAGGATACCAGGATGAATCCTGCGCCTCTTCTGTAGGAAATCCTAATTGCCTTTTGACCCAAGGCCAGGAGGAGGAGGAGGTGAATTCCCGTCACCTCCTAGGCGCTGTGAGTGGGTAAGAAAGACCATGACGAGTTGTGGACAACTGTGTGAATTGAAAAAGCTTGAAATATCTCAGCCCGAAGGAACTCTAACTCATTAGCCCTCAGTTAAATTACAGGTCCACAAGGTGATCCATCCATGGCTTCTTGCATTTTTCTGCCATGCCCGAAGCCACTCAAAGAGATGTGTAGTCTTTCCAAACCTTCCAGAGTTGGCGAGCATAATTACTTAGAGCAAAAGCTGTTCTGAGTAGAAGTGGAATCCACCAGAGATACTGAAAGTGGTTGCTTAAATCCCAGTTTTCCAGAGAGCTGTGGAGTCACAGGATCTCAAGCACCTCTCTGTTTTATGACTGGCTCTCTCTGAACTTTAAACGCTGAAAAACCCTTACTTGTGACAGGGGTGTTCCTTTGCTGAAATAGTGTTAGTAGGAAACCTTTAGAGGCATATACCATGAATCTGTAGGGAGATTCTCGTACCTGTGTTCCTAATATTTTCTGCTTTAGAAAGCATTTCCTCAATGCTGCACTTACGATGAGAAAAATACATACATTATCCAATTCAGTGTAATTATCTGGTTTACTCCTTAATTTTGTAGCCACTTGTATTTGTGAAATGTTATTAACATGGCGGCCTTGTTTGTGTATTCTCTTTGTAGCTATGTCTGTCAGGCCACTGTAAAGGCCACATCCCTGGAAATACAAGAAGTCTTGAGTCTCAAGATCAAAGAGCTGTTGGATGGCACTTACAAAGAGGGACCATTTTCCCTGTATGTGAAACATGAAGACGTGGCTGTGAAGTCAATAGGTAAAACTTCACTGAAACCTCATTGGAAGTCACATACTTTGCAAATCTGTCCATATGTGTTTTTTATCAAATTTATATTCTGTAGAGAGGTTAGGCTAGAAAACATCCTTACAAGTAACCAGACTGACCTTACATGATGTACAATCTGTAGAACGTCATGCAATGACAGCAGTATCAAAAACTTGGGTTGCAGATGAATGGAGACCAGTTCAAACATGAATCCAGGAGCCCAGGCAGGTCTGAACACCTTTGCAACGAAGGCAGAGTAAAGCTGATGCAACTATAAATCCAGGAGCTCCTGGTGGTGGCGAGTACCCCAGGGAGACTGAAACCAAACAGCCAAACCAAATCTACCTGCCAGCATTTTCTTAATGCCTCTGCATATGGGACCAATCCTCAGATGGCAAATAAGTATTTGTTGGTTTGGTTACCGTCTCTGTTCTTCCTTATAAAAGAGGAGTAAGCCAGAGATAAGAGCTAACAGACTATACCTGAGATTCAAAACCACAATTTATAGCAATACAAAATTTACAAAATATCAATTGCAGATGATAAAATAACAAGCCTGAAGGAAAGACATTGATGGGTTATAAGGGGCAATATTAAGCACTTTCTGATAGACTAGAGAAGCCTGGAGGGTGTGCTGTCATTGAATATGGTTTGTGATGCTGGAAACTCTCTACTTGAGAACTGACCTTGTCAAACAAAGGAGAAAAAATTGTAGAAGAAGAGATGAAATATTTAAACAAAATGTTTTCTTACAGACAGTAAACCTGTAAAATGCTCTTACCTGGTCTGCAAATTAGAACTCATTCCCATCAGGAAACAAGGTCCACAGGACAGCTGGCCCACCTGGGGGGTGGGGAGGGGTGGGGTGTCTTCGTTTTGACTATTGAGGCTTTGTAAAGAGCTTTCATTTATTTCCTCCTCAGCACTAGTGGATTGTCCAGAAAGCTTTTTCCTTACGAGGTACAAGGGGAATTATTCCTGGCCTGTAACAAGTCCAGCCTCCGAGACAGAGATCAGCTGCAGGAAAAACCCTCTGCCGTCTGCTCAGAGGAGCTGGTGAGTGACGAGACATCTTGTAGTGGTTCTTTCATGGGAAACAGGAGGGAGCAGCAGGTTTTGTGATGGCAAATCAGATGGCAGTCTGCCAGGGCACACAGCAGTGCCATGCCAAGGAAGATGCAAAGAAATCCAGGGTTCGTCCTGCATGGGCTGCAGGAAAAGAGTGTGGCATCATTACCATCACCTGCAGGGAGAACCTGCTGGCACTGCAGGGACCTGACTTTCTGCTTGGGCAGGAAGGGGAAACCTTGCCCCTTAGCATTTTGTGCCTTCTCTTAATGGCTTCTGCCCTCCAAAACCTCAAGGTGTGATTCACATGGCTCTGGCATTTGGGCTCTGCCCCCACTCTGCTGGGTGAATGCTAAGTCAGATCTGACTTGAAAGTCCATTTTAAGTTGGGTTAATGAATTGCATTCATAGCTACCTGTGTGGGAAATATGAGGAACGTCATGATTATATATTTTTTTCTTGTAACAATGTGCATTGTTTTCATTTTTCAGTGAAATTAGTATTGAACTTGAGCAAGCTTTTTGGAAGAAACCAAATGTGACTAAATGCAAATTACTGGAAAAAGTTCCAAATAATATTCTAGATTTCTAAGATATCAAGCTAACAGAAGGTATGGCACCAGATACTTCAGTGACACAGTGAACCACAATAAAAATAGTTGTAGTTAGATAATGCTCACGTTGCGTATCTGAAGAAGCGATAAGGTTGTTTTTGTGCATCCTGCACATCTGGTCATCTTAAAGGTTTTTTATTGTTGATGAATTTTGCAGGAGCTTCCAAATTCTCTATTGAATCATCTATTCTCAAAGTCTACACTTAGATTTATAGCTAGGTAAGTAACCAGTGAATAATGTGGCAGGTTTTGCCTGTCTATACGCTCTGTTACCACATCACAGCAGTTCACCATATGTCATGAAAAGAAGCACAAATCGGTGTCTTGAGTTGAGAAGTTGGTGCTGTAATTAATGTATGCTATGAGGTGAACTCTACCACCTGTTTATACTTTTTTTAAGCTATGCCAAACAGTGCAAGTAGTTTGAATGGTGAACAAACCCAGTACCAGAGCTTATCCTTATCCTCAACAGTGGATCAAATAAGTGATCGTGGAAAGACGTCTGCAATTGCACACAATTGGTCTGACTCCAGGGTGCAAAATCTGCTTTTATAAAAAAATTATAGAAGGATGATGAGATGATGAATGGCAAGTACAAAATACCATTCAGAATTTGGTTTTGCTGCTGTACCAGGTAAGCAGCGTTAGGGACAGGGGCAGATCTTCTGTAATTTGTAGCTCACAAATTCTTGTAAACAACCAAAGTTAGAACTAAATATTATTTTGAGGTAGTATTTATAAATTCAAAAGCAGGTGACAGTATTCTTTTGAAAAGTACATGCTTTTCTTCCTTTAAAATGCAATCTGAGATATGCAGATTTTACTTAGAAGTTTTGCTGGTCTCGTTGACATGTTGAGGGCTTTTTGACTTATTCTTAGGACATACGCTTGGTAATATATCAGGAGCATTCGAGATAGACATGCTACAGACAGATAGCTGTGCCACATAAATCACGTGCACTTCCTTTTTTTTTCAGAGAATGCACAAGATGTTGTACAGCATATTTTATACCTCTTGCCTGATGCAACACTGCGTGCAGAAGAACTAAAAATCATTGCAAGTAAAATTTCTGATATTGTAGAGCTTGCAGATGTGAGTGTGACACTTGCAGAGAGTGTATTGTCTATACTAGACTATATACTGCTGCAAGAAATAGAAGATGAGAAATTTAGAAAGATAACCAATAGGTAAGTAAGATAACTTGCCCAGAAGAGGCTTCCTAAGCTGAAATGGCACTGTGGTGTAATTTATTCAGTCTATTGAAATATCATCACCAGAACTAGCAATTTCTGTACTTTGATCTTAAACAAATTTGAGGTTCTTACCAGCAGAAATTGGTTATTGTGTTGTCTAAGGTGCCTTTGGCAGAGCCAGTTCTGCAGAAGTCCGCGTTCTATCATTGTTCCCTGTGGGCATCCCAGCCTGGAGGCAGCCCAGGGACTGCCCAGCTGCCATCTCCTCTCGCAAGGATCTTTGTGGCTCAGCAGTGAGTGCTGTGGTCAGGTCAGCCTGGAAACACAACCCTCTTCCACCCTCTACCCTTGCTGATAAAGACTTCTTAAAGATAGGTATTCAATGTTAGTCTTCAAAATCTGTATTTAGGATCCTGTATCCATGATGTGATTCTCACACGTGCTAAAATTGAGGTTTTTACCTTTAAAAACAACTCTCTTCTATGAGGTCTTAGAGGGAACTTGGCTGCCTGGTTTTGAATGTCTGAGCAGAGCACTGTCCAGAGCAGTGCAGCTGGCCTTGACGAGGGCAAATGCAAGAACATGCAGTTTGCCCATTCAGAGCTTTGCTGGACAAGCCCCTAAGCAACAGCTCTGCCTTCAGAGCATATGCTGCCTGAGGTGGTGAGGAGTTGGAGGATGGACTTCCAGAGGTTCCTACCAGACTAAATTGTTCAGGCTCCGATACTTCATCTCCTGGTGCAATTAGATGATTGAAAAAAATCCAGTTAGCAGATTTTACAAGTTACTACCTTCCAGATGAAGTGTAGTTTTTGACTGGGTGTGAGGTTTGACTGAGGACTTCTCAGAACCTCCTTCTGTAGTCCCTGCAGGAGGGTATCTTCCACCTGCCAGAGGCCACTGAATCGTGCCAACTCAACTACTTGCCATCACCTGAGCCTGTGCAGACAAAGTGCCATCTACCCCAAAATCGACCCGTTCTGCTCTAGTGCTTGCTCCTTGTGATAATAAATCAGAGCAAAGGCTTTTAGTCTCTTGGGTGTGCATTATGAAACCAGCAGAACATTTCAAGAGTTGTATTTTTTTTTTCTTTCTGTTGCTCTTGTTGAAGTATCCTGAAGATGACTGAAGAGATGGGCTATAAGGTTACCTACACAGAGAGAAATATGTCAGTCATAACCACATCATTGGCCCTCTTGGTGCTGCGTCCAGATCCCAGCCTGTTTGGAGGACTGGCCTTTGGCATTACCTTCTACAACAGAGGTGTGGATCTCAAGGTGAGAGCAAGGTATCACCTCAGGGACTTCTGACTAAACCAGGCAGTTCTCCTGCTCTTTTGCCTCATTTTGAATTTGGCCTGAGGATGGCATCTCTGACGATATCATCTCTCTCCTGCAGATCAGTGTACAAGAAAACCATTTCTGAAAGGCTTTGGCCTCTGTGTTTTTGCCAACATCCCTGAAGAACTTCTTACGGATCGAGTACTCTGACCCAGACAAGCGTTCAAAGATCCACTTCAAGTTTTTTGGCAGTGCTTCACTTTTTCTGGTAACTATGACTCCCAGCAAACCCTAACACAGCAGGAATGGGCTCAGCTGTTCTCAGTGCCTACAAAAGAAATCCCAACAGCATCATCTCTTCTGGGCAGAGTAGCATCAGACTGATAGAGGGATGTGCAGGGAAAATGTACTCAGGCAGCAAAACCTTCTCTGAGGCAAGGATGCTCTGAGAGGTGCCTCATGACTTGAGGCATGAAAAATAACTTTTTCTCATTTTCTGTGGCTGATGTTATTCTAATCCTTTTGTGCTGCAGGAAAAGAACATTCCCTAACCTTCTCTGATAGTAAAGATGATGCGTAGCATATACCAAACATCACGGAAATAATTTCAAGACTTACGTCTCTATTAAAGTAATATAGCAGCACGATGTGCAGGATTTATGACTATTCTAGTACTTACTTTTCTTAAGGACAGGTGGGTATAATTTAGAACGGGAGACATTTCTTTGATATGATGGCTCGTACAGTGTGCTAAACAATGCTTTGCACAGCATAGGAGCATTTGCAGTTCCTGTCTAATGAGCTTAGTGATGTACAACCAAATGTTTAAATGTACTGAAACAATTGCACAGCTTTCTCAATCCAGCTGGTGCATCTGAAACTCAGTTCCACTTCAGCTGATGTGGAGACTGTCCCTGAGCTGCAGCTAACTACATTTTTTAATGATGTAGCAAGTAGCTAAATTACCTCGCTCATCCCATGGAGTTTAGGTGATCACCATATCCAAGGAATATAGTAAAAAAAAAATGAGAGCAGTGCAGAGCTTGGATTCATTTTGCATATGTGTGTTCTCCCCCTGCAGGATGAGAGTTTAACAATGGAGAGGTTGAACACTTATATTGTGAGTGCCAGCATTGAAAATGCATCAATTAAGAACCTTAACGAGCCCGTGACTGTCATTCTCCACCACACAGACCAGAACAGGGTAGGATGTGTTCATTTCATTAGGGATGGGGTGAGGCAAAGCTGACTTCACTTACCCTTTCAATAAACTGGGAACAGGACAAATAAACTTAAAACACTTTGCTGCCTGACCTCTCCATGATACATGGACCCAAACGTTGACTCACCACACAGATCTCAGTGTTTAATAATTCCTGCAGGTCACTAAAACTTGTGTCTCCACTCTAAATCCATACTTTGCAACAGGGGACATTCTTACTGTTTCCTTGTTCTGATCTAGACAATTTTTTTTCAAAGAATAGCTTATTTGCCAGAAAATAGTGGGTTTTGGATTGGACTGAAATGATTTATCCTTGATCTGACTTTGGAAAATAGGTCAGGTCACCAAAAGAGAGGAACTTTAAAAAAAACCCTAAAACCTTGCATGTTTTCAAAATCAAATTGCTTTGTTTTGTTTCAAAATGGTGTTTCAAAAAGTTAAAAAGTCTATTTTATTTTTAAATGGGCATGGGTCAAACTTGTTGATTGAATTCCTCCTTAGCATTTTTATGCCGCCAATGTTTAAGGTCCAGCCTCCACATGAGTATATTACAAACCCAAGGCAGAAGAAAATTGTTCAATAAGATGAACTTGGTTAAAGTTTGAGTTAATGAGGACTTGTAATTGCTGCTTTCGTGGCAGAATGCTCTTTCCATTCAGCAAATATATACCGAGAAATTTCACCTAGATATCTCCTTCTTCTGTCATTTTTACTCTACCAGGCCATCTGGCACCTTTCAGATTTTTTTCCTTGACCTTTTAAAATTATCTTAATTAAATATTTAATGAGTTATCATCCAAACCTACATCTTTGGCTCTGTGCCTAATTATATTTGACAGCCTGCAAATCACACATTTTAACAGCTTATCTGTTAGACTGGCTTCCTGTAAACTCTGTGCATTATTAAACTTTATTAATGATATAATAATAATAAAAGTAAATGCGTCTGTGCCTTGGAAAGGTTTGCTGCAGCATTATGAGTAATAAACTACAATGTACCCAAGAGGAATCATTGCATTGAATATCCATTTACGTCTGTTCAGCTCTCACTTATCTTCCCTGCCAGGTTTCAGAGAGGGGAATTGCTGAAATTCTAAAGTAAAGGTTTCTTTTTTTTTTTGCTGTTGTTGTTTGTTTGGTTTTGGTTTTGTTTTGTTTTGGTTTTTTTGTTTTTTTTTTTTAATGTATAAAATCTCAGGTTGTTATTCCAGATCTTAGTCACAACTTTTGAATTTCACCAGTAATTTGGTGTGACATCTCAGGCACCACGTGAACCCGATGAGATTAGACAAAGGAATTGGTCTAAGGTGAATGATTTCTCAGATTTGCTGCTGTCCTTAAAAGACTACAAGGTATTGGAAGACACAGGTAAAACTGGGAAAATCACTGACTCGCAGGATTTCCCTTGGTAAAGGGGAAGGCAAAAAGTGCGGCTCTGCTAGTTTAATGCCATGGGTGAGATGGCCAATATCCTGGCTATGTCCCCAAGCCCAAGTGTCCAGCTGCCCCATACCTCGTGGGGCTCTGCTCACCCACAGACCCCCTGCAGCACTGCACACAAATCATCACAGACATGAGAGGGCTTTGCAGCCAAGCAGTGCAGGAGAAATCAAATCCAAGTGCCTTGGTTATACACCCCAGTTAGAGGTGAGATACACCATCCGCAAGTGCAGATGGGATGCAGATGTCCTGAAGAAACGTCACAGCCTCCTTTCTTCTGTTTCCAGGGCAATGCAGCAGTGCACTGTGTCTTTTGGGACTTCAGGAAAAACAGCAAGTGTTACTAGCCGAGCTGGCTCTGTCCCCAGCATGGCAGAGACTTTGGCTTCTTGACATTGCACCTTGAAACCTGAGTTAGCGCTGCTGCTTTGTGTTGATGTCAACACCTCAGCACTCAGTGTTTTCCCCAGGGATATGGGTATGGCATTGTGCAGTGCTGCATCTAGATGAATAAGAAGACTTTGCCTAAGAAAAAGGCAGAAATGAAATGAAATGTCAGATGAACTCTTACCGTGACTTCAGAGAATACAGTGGGGGCTTTGGTGGGGTCAGGTCTTTAAAATGGCTCAGAGAGTCGCCGGAGAGAGATAACTGTGAATCGGGTTAACTCAGAGCATGTGGGAGAGGTTTCCTCTGCGATTACTAGGAGTAGAAATCATTTGTTTCTTTTCAATCAGAAGTTTAGCCGACATAAATAGGGTCATAACATTCAGTCTTATCAGGGAAGATCTGGCTGTTTCAGTGCTGCACTCTGCCTAAATAAATCCTCTGCCCTGTGCGTGTTTCTTTTCTTCTCTTTCCACATCCTCCAGCACAATCTCGCCCAGCATTAGGTTCTTTATCTTCTTTCTTTCTGTGTGTGCAGATATGTAAATCACTTTAAATATTTCTTCATTCTGCTAAAAGCTTTCATCCAAATTTTGAGGTTCTCAGGCAACTACAGAAGATGTGTTTCAGTGTGAAATCTCACTTGTGTGCTGCTAAATGACCCTGAAATCTTTATTAACTTGAGCTCATCTTCACACACCCTGCATTGCTGCAGAGCTATAAATGATGGAGGATGACTAACTCTGCTTAAAAATCCTTTTTCTTTATTACACAGATGGACTGGGTGGTTGGAATACATCAGGGTGTGAAGTGGAATATACAGATATGAATTATACAATCTGTTTTTGTAACCATCTTACCCATTTTGGAGTCCTGCTGGTGAGTAGTCCATGAATCATCTCCCAAAAAGTCCTGTGGCACTAAACAAAGTCATCACTAGCTTTGGAGAAGAGATGGGAAATTCTTATCTATACAAGCTCTTAGATATCTGCAATGTTGCCAAAATCAGCAATAACAAAAAACCCAGTTATAATAATTTAATGGTGTGAAGTCCTTTAAATGTCACTTGCTTCAAGGCAATTTTATTTTACAGATCTAGTTTGTACTTTGCAGTGTAACTTAATCAATGTTAATATGTTATTTACTGTGTTGGAAGTACTGTGTTAAATTTATTAATTGCCAGCAACAACTAATGACATTTCATCTTCTTGAAAGTTTTATCTATGCTTCATCAGAAAGTGAAGTTTAGTATAGATATGGGATATGTCATTATCTAGCACCTCTTATTTCTCTGTAGTACAGAGAAAACTGCCTCTAAAAGCAAAGTGTCAAAAGCTGGGATGACTGCCTGAGAATGGGGTGCAAAAAGGCAAAGAGACAGGCGGGTTCTAAGCAAACCACGTAGGTTAAATTGTCTATTCCCTGCAGGACACAGCCCACAGGATGGGGTGAGGCCCCACCTTTGCCTTTGGATGCTTCCCCTAGAGGTCAGCATGATCCTGCTCCAGAGCCAGAAGCCTTCCTGGGAGTAAGATAATGGCTTTACAGAAAGGAATTGAGATGGTTCAGATTTCAGACACTTGCTCAAGTTTTCATTCAAGCAAGAAGAATTCAGTCTGATTTTCAGATCACACCTCGCACTGTCACTTTGGTACTCAGCATAGCTACAGGTCTTCAGCAGCATCGTCCATGGGACATCAGAGATGTAGGTAACTAGTCTGAGGTTCAAAGTTGCACAAAATAGAAGAGAAGCTGTGTCAGAGAACAACAAAATCGTCTCAATGTTCCTCCTGGGAGCAGCTGTGGAGAAGCAGGGCCCAGCCTCCTGTCTGATTTTGCCGTGGTGCTTTCTGGACAGGGAGCATCTACCACGCTCCAAGACATTTAGTAGGTTTGTGCAGTTCCTAGGCATGGCAGCTGCCACTGAAACAAAGTAGTTTCTCCTACAAAGCGAGCTCCTGGTGGAATAATTTTGGTAAGATCCTGCAATTTGTGGTTTCTGAAGAACAGCTTTTCTAGCTTCTCAGCTTATTGCTGGATACTTTAAATACTGCTGGTTAATTTACGTTTTACTAGTTTGGATATTCTGTGGGACTATACAATAATAAACACTTAAATATATTAATGGAAATTCTCCAGAAGTAGCAGTAAGCAGAACAGTAATTTTACAATGTGAAACTGTGGAAAGGAATTTTCTAAATATGTCTTGGCAAACAACTGTTTCTTTATTTTGTAACACAGGACTTGGCCCGGACAGAAATAGATGTCACACATGATCATATATTAACTCTGATAAGCTATGCAGGATGTGGTGCTTCTTCCCTTTTTTTTGGGAATAACACTCATGACATACCTAACCCTTGAGTAAGTATGAGCATTTTTCTTACACTGATTTTAATATTTTGGCAATAAGGAATTTGCAGCAATGACCAGAATGTTTGCTAGTATTTGATGCTGTGATGCATAAGAGGGAAGACTGAGAGCTGACAGCATAAATATTGCTTTATTTTGATGTCTGACTGTTGTGAAATTAGAGAGATTTGAGTAGTCATACTTCAATACAAGCACCTGTCTAAACAGTTCAGCAATTTTTATGTTCCTAAATTTCACAAAATCATTGCATGCTTTGGATTGGAGGGGATTACCAAGGTCCTGTAGTTCCAGCACCCTGCCATTGACAGGGACACTTTCCACTAGACCATGTTGCTCCAATCCCTGTCCAACCTGGCCTTGAACACTTCCAGGGATGGGGTAGCCACAGCTTCTCTGGGCAACCTGTGCCAGGGCCTCACCACTCTCACAGTTAAACGTCTGTAAAGAGTAAAAATTTCTGTCATTTCAAAAATTTACCCCTGGACATGGGTGAGATATTACGTCTAGAATCTGGCATATTCCTGTGTATAGGCTGTAAAGTGGATGGTGCAGTGATAACCTTGTGGACTTTCCCCTTCTTTTTAGGAAGGTGCAGAGAGACAACCCCTCAAAAATCCTGCTCAACCTTTGTGCGGCGCTGCTGATGCTGAACATTGTCTTCCTCACCAATTCCTGGCTGACCTCGTTCAAACAGCCAGGCCTCTGCATCACTGTGGCCATGCTCCTCCACTATTTCCTTCTTGCAGCATTCACGTGGATGTGCCTGGAGTCTGTTCACTTTTATTTGGCTGTTGTCAAAGTTTTCAATGTTTATATCCCAAAGTACACCCTAAAATGCTGCATTGCTGGCTGGGGTAAGTAGACTGATTTCCTCTCCACTTCTGTGCTTCTTAGCTTCTCTAAGATTGGGCTATATTTACAGAAGTAAGTGAAGACACTGAGCTAGCAGAAATGCGATGCACACCCTGCACTGTAAGGATGGATCTCTTCCCCCAGGAGGTTCAACTTAAGTTTCTTCTGTCCCGGGAGATGTTAACAGAGAGTGCTTGTTGGTCCCTGCACAGTCATATGCAACTGAAAGTGGTTGTAAGGCACTGCTTTCTTACCCCTCTTCTCTTTACAGGATGATTTATCACAGTGCCTCACATGAGTGGGTGTGACTGTGGCAGTAGTGTGGTCCACAGACTTCACTCCTGTGTGGGGATGCTCAGAGGTGATTTTAACTCCCTCTCTAGGCCTTGTGTCCATTTTTGGCATTCTTTTCCTGATTTGCCTGCACAGACTGGATTTGCCTTTCATTCATTGCTCTCCCTAGGACTTCCCTTGACAAGTATCAGAGACTTGTTTGGGATAAACATACCAAAAAGAGCCTAAATTCTGGGTCACCCATTAGAAAAGGTATTATCAGAGGCACTGACCTAGAGCAGAATTTGGGCTGTATTATTTGGGTCACCATTAGATGCTGTCTTAAGGGTTGCTTTTTTTTTTTTTTCCTCTTGAATAGTATGCAGCATATTATCATCCCTATCATCAGAATTGTTCTCAGGGGCAGCCATCCTTGATGGTGCTGTTGGCAATAGCTTTTCTCTACAGAAAAGCCAGAACTGAAAAAAATTTGGAAAGTGTGTGAAAGGGAAGACTGATAAAGCCCTGCCTGGGAAACATCTGTCCTTATGAGCTCTTAAAACAAAATGCTGTGGTTTGCTTATCCTTTGACACTTAGCTTTTGTAATAATCAGTTGGTTTTATTTTACCAGATTGGATCCCTTCTGGAGATGCTTGAAGACTCACAAACATTTTGCAAACACAGATATTTTTATGCCTACTCATTTGTAGTCTGCATAAATAAGGAGATTAAACCTGCTATGCTACACATTTAATTACACTTGTTTCAGAAGGAGTTCTGGGGGTAGAGTTTGATTCAAAGATGCACACGCCTGTTGTAATTACATATTAGAGCTTATCTGACATCTGTCCATATTCTCAATTTTTTCTTTTGAATCAAACTGTTTTTCTTTTGCTTTCCACATTAGGAATACCGGCTATTGTAATTTGCTCTTGTGCTCATTATAAATAAGGACTTCTATGGCAATGGGTCACTCTCCAAGAGCCATCCTTACAGCAATTTGTAAGTATAATACTTTAAGCTTTTTGATGGTCACCAGACTATCTGAAGAATACAAGGAATAGCCAGAAATAACTCACTTTGTCTCCTCTCCCCCATCTTTACTCTCTCCTTTTAGTAGTTCTAGTTCATAGGAACATTTTGAATGCATGGCTACTACACGGAGTAATTTTCACATGGGTGAACTGGGCTTGAGGACAGGGAGGGTTTCTGCTGGTCAACTCCGATTTTATTTTCTGTGAATTTCTTTTTTTGCATTAACACAGTCTAATGGGATATTTGTATGTGTTTCTGCTTGTTCTGGGTTTCTGGTAAAATCTAAAGGCACAATAATTGCTCCAGTATTTTGCAGTGCTCCAGTATTTTGCACGTATCTTTCAGTTTTCGTTTTTTGTTTTTTTTTTTTAATGTCAATTCACATCACTGTCTCATCATAATTTCATGTAGTTTTCTTTCAATCATCTCAACCTCTTCTCTTTTCCAGTGGGAAAACACTGCATTCTTTCATCTTCATGTCCTTACTGGGGGAAAATAACAGGTGCTAGGGAATGCCCCTAACTAGGCGTTGGAGGAGCATACAGAATGCTTATTTAGGGAACCAGGCTTCCTGAGTTTTCCCCTCACAAAACTCCTTATTGAATACACACCTCCCTTTCTTGCAGTTGCTGGATCCAGGACAGCACAGTGTTCTACATCTCCATTGTGGCCTATTTCTTCTTAATATTTTTGATGAATACAGCCATGTTCATCACTGTTCTCCTTCAAATCCACTCTGTGAAAACAAGGACACAAAAGAGATCCAGATTCTGGAAACGGGGTGTTCTTCAAGACCTCAAAAGTGCTTTCAGTCTGATGTTTCTTTTGGGCTTAACTCGGGGCTTTGTCTTTTTTGCCTGGGGAGCAGTGAGGATATTTTTCTCTTTGTATCTCTTCAGCATTTTTAACACCTTGCAAGGTAATTTCTGAATGGAGTAGTGCTATAAACACAAGGTTTTGGGGATGTGAAATAACAATACATCTGTAATATCATGTCACTCAAGCATGGGGGAAGAGGAGAACTGATACAGCTGTTACAGGCTGTAGCTATTTTAAAAGGAAAGGTCTGTTGCAGTGGGATGACAGTGTAGTTTAGATAATGTTGCTGTGATAGGTAGACTATTAAAGACATAAATTCATGCCTTAGAAACACAAGTCCCAATAAATACGCCTTGTCAGCAGCTGGCATGATCCTTTTCCTTTGGGCAAGAAAATGGCTGATAGAATCTACATTGACTTGCAGATTATTCTTAAACCAAATCTGCAGAAAACTCTTCCTATCACCCTTTCATATGCACAAAGAAGTCAGTTCAACTCTGGACCAATATGATTATGAAATCATAGCGTGGCTTGGGTTGGAAGATCCTGATGCTGGGCCGGGGACACTTTGCCCGCACAGAACACTTTCGTACCAGTGGCATGACAAAAGTTTAGAAAAGGGGCAGCAGGTTGGAGAAAACCCATGAATCTCTCCTTTCTTCTTTAGGGGTCTTTATATTTGTGTTTCACTGCCTAATGAAGGATGAAGTAGTGAAGCAGTGCTGAGTACACTTCTGCTGGGGAAGATTTCGTCTGAGTAGTTATTCTGGTAAGCGCTGAAGGGATTTGTTTAGTTGACTCATAAATCTTCGCCTGCTACTGGTGTCACATTTGTTCTGCATTAAGAAATAAGGCTCCTCTCAACAGCCCGTCTGCATTGCATTGGATAATTGTTCTTTAATAGGTCTTTATCCTCTTGCATAAACTGCTCGTGATATGATGACAGGGTGACAGCATGCAGAAAAAACTGCATACCTTTTCAGCTCAGTCTCTTAATTCTGTTCTCACATGCCATTCAGTGTTCCCTTATGTGAGCCAAAAAGGTGGCTTTCCAGTCTTCACAAAGCTGAGATTCTGAAATTTATGCAGAATACTGGGCATACTAGTTGCTATTTTTTTATATGCAGGAGATGGATTTGCTCAGCCTCGGAAGAAGGGAGATGTCTTGCTGTCTTTGGCTATCTGAAGGGTACTTAGAGAAAAGAGGTGGATTTTCATAGGTGCACAGCAAGAAGACAAGAGGCAATGGACACAAGCCACAAGTGATGGAAATTCACGTCATTTATAAGGAAATACATTTTTTTCGCTAGTTGTCTGGCAGTGGCCCAGAGAGATGGTGGGGCGAGTCCCTCTCCTTGGAGAGTCAAAATTTACTTGGACAGATGCCAGACCTACTTGATCCAACTCTGGGCAGGAGCTTGGAGCAAAGACCTCCAAAGTTCCCTTCCAATCTAAATAATTCTAAAATTCTTCTATTTGTCAGCTCAGCAGGGAATAGCATGGGCTTATCCTGGGCTTACTCCAGTGATGTCGATTTTTTTACAGAAATGTGGAAGAATTTAATAACTCTGTGTGTTTATCAGAATGAAATTATATTATGAATGGGTGTAACAAAGGAGAAGCTTAACCAGTTGGTTTTCAGGAAACCAGACTAAAAATCCTGTATTAATACCTGTGTCTTGTGACCAGCATCCTGTGGACCCTGTGCTGCTGAGGAAGTGGCAGCTTTCCATTTGCAGGGGGGAAATTCAGCACAGGTACTCTCAGTAGCAACCAGAGTGTTCTCCCTTGAGCAGGAGTCAGCTCAGTGTTGTATGACACAATAAGGATGAGGCTGCAATTCCTACCCTTCTGTCGCCTTCTGTGTGACCTTATCAAATTAGTATTACTAGACTGGGTCCTCAAGGGGAAATAGAAGACTGACTTGCTGGTATCCAACCTCACCTACACAAGCATGATGTAAAAATTAACATCGGGAATTGTGCACTGTGTGTCACAGAGACCCCCAGCCTCCAGGCAGGAATAAGGATGGCACAGAAAGCAAGCAGAGACCATTCCTCTCTCTGCTCTCTGGTAGTTTGAGATGTGGCACCTGTACAGAATTTTATTTCTGCACCTTCCACTTTCTGATTTCAGACTGCAGTGGGTCAGGTGCAACTGCTGGATCTACACCAAAACATTTAAACCACAGATCACCATGCCAGGCTTTGCAGAGTCTACATTCTAATGGAACAAGTTCAACTTTCATGCAGATTTGCTTCCCAGGACTTCTCTAGATACAAATTTTAAGAATTCGTAAAAAAAACCTGCGTACACTGCATAGACTATGACAGATATGTACCCTAATAAATTCCATATGGTGACAGTCAAATCCTAACTAATGGAAAGCAATAGGAAACCTTTCACTGCTTCGTCTGTGCCAGGCTTCTGTTTGGGGATGAATGGCAACGTTACAGATAGCTTTTTCTGTACTAAGGAAAATAAGAAAGCTCTTAAAATCCTGGGATGGCTCTTCTCCAAAAGGACAGGAACTCCTTGCTCAGCTGCCACTTTAGGCACCTAAGGAATATTCTACCCTCTGCCAGCTGATTGACACTCACATGGGACCTATTCCCAGTTAGGAAGCACCGTAGTCTTAAGACAGACTATGGTGCCCTCTAACTAGAATTACATTCTCAAAAGAGCAAAGATCTTGGGGATTACGGAAAGGTAGCGGTCAGGTCATGCTGTGAGCGCTTTTAAACCAGAAGAATCCCAGCAGAAGATTTTGCCTTCAAAGATGGAGAGATTGTTGCAGAGCCATATTCTGAAAAAGGAATAGCAGCAAACATTCCTGGTTGTTTTTGGAAAAATGCTGATTTCTGTCATTTCTCCAAAGACATTAAAACTTCATAGACAGGTTCTTTTTAAGCACATTAAACCAAGTTATTATAATGCAAAAATGTTCCCAATTCTTTCCCACAGCTGAAGTCCATTGAAACCCCAGTGCTGTATCTCCAGAAGATGATGAGACCAGCCATCCTTTTTCTCGAAGAATACTGTCCATGGATACAGGGTTGCACTATCCACAGAAAATAGGATTTTTACACTGATACTGCATTTGTTTTCCTCTGCTTATCTAATGATAGTTCCATTAGAGGCTTGCAGAAACAAACATAGTTCTAAAGAATTACGTCTAATGTACAGCTATCACTCTGGACACAATTATAGAGCTAAAACATCCCATGACTCAACTTTAGGCTTCCTTAGGATTAGCAGTACTGACCACAAAAGGATTTGGTCCCACCGTCTTTCCCAGATTAGTCCTCATGTCAAACAGGGACTGAAAACACTCCTCATCCTGAACCCCATTCATAGTTAGTCCTCCTTTTTTTCCCCTTTCCACTGTCCTGATATCCCTCTGTTTCCATCTTCATCTGATACTTATCTCAGAATTCAATACCTGTAATACTGAGTTACAAGTGATATTTTTGAGACTGTTGACTGACTGTCACAGGCATGGATATCTAGGATGCTCAATCAGTATCTTTCCTTACTTTTCTGAAATGGACTTTGACCAACTTATACATGAAGAAATTGGACTCATTTCCAGGATGTTCCTCTCACTTGTATGCTTTTATTTTCAGACATGCTGTCATTGGTGACTTGAACTTCGATTCCTAAAGAGATGTAGATGCATGTCTAAATGTTTGAAAATGCTGCCCAGTATTTTCAAGTGGAATGTGGAAACAATAAAAACTGAAATTCCCACCTTCGAGGGCTATCCCTATGTATGACAGAGGTTTCAGATTATCTCTCCTGAAAAAAACTCCAAAACTAAACCCAAACAGAGCAATAGCAGATAAACCCCTACTATCATTGGAACTGGAAATAAGGAAGTTTTCCCTTTAGTGTTGCTTTACTGTGAATACAGCAGGATGTAAACTCCATTTCATAACATCACGAGAGACTTAACTTTCCTCACCTGCTGAGGAGGGACTTTGTTTCAGCAAATGTGTTCTAACTGGTAACTTGCCTGCTCAGCCGAATCCTAGTTTCCGTTTTGAATGCTCTTCTCTGTATCATTCAAGTAAAGATTTTTAAATTATTGTTAATATAGTGGAACGCTAACCTATACCCATGACAGAGGAGTAAAATAATATAATGAAGTGATGTCTTAGAACTGGTATATACCATACAAAATAGAAAAGGTTCTTTCAAGTCAGTGAATAGCTCCCACATAGCAATTAGTGGAAAAAGATGAATGTTTTAATGTACAGTACCTACAGCCAATCTACTTGAAATCAGACAGATCCCCTTCAGTTCCTTGGCTTTATGGGAGAAATCGTGGCATTAAAAAAATGCAGACAAGTTCCACCTTGTACCCACATGTTTCTAACTTGAAATTTTTTTCAAGGGGAATTAAATTTAATAAAAAAGATAGTTCATTATGTTGGGCATGAACTATTGTGTTTTTTATTTTCTTTAGTAAATTCTTTGTTGTACAATCTGCTGCTGAATACAAGTTTTGCCTGCTTTCCAATGTGAAGCACAACAGACTGTGCTGTGGTGCTAAATCTGTGCCTAACCCCCCTGCACCCCTAACCTGGCTGCTGCACACCCCAGGGAGATCCTGAGAGACTAAGAAAGGAGGCTGTGTAGTTCTTTGGGGAAACTGGAGTTTTAGTCCTCCCCCAAGCTCCTTTGAGACCAGTTTGTCTCCATTACATCAGTAAGACCAGGCGGGTGGACAGACTGATGTGTCTCTATCAACCTGCTTTGACCTGTACTTTCTCCTTCGTGCAGTAATTCTTTCTACATCCACTTCAGAGGACAGAAAATAATAGGCTTACATTTCAAATAGACGTTAGGTAACGATTTCTATTTTTAAGGAATAAGAGCTCTAGAGAGCAATGCAGGTCTTAAAAAGCACTCAGGGTGATGAGACAAATTCCTGCCAGAATTGATATAGTTTGATTTTGCCTTACCGCAAGTCCTCCCAAGTGTATTTTCTGTGACTCTAATTTAAACTAAAAAGACAGCAGAAGAGGGCAAAACATGACAGCAACATAAGGCTGGCCTTGTCTCCTGCATCCTGTAATTATTTTTTTACATTCCTGATAAAAGCTGAAATGTACCTTGATTTTCTAAAGTTTTTGCTACATGCCCTAGTAATGGATTAGGAGCAGCAAAGATTCAGATAAAAGCTGGACAAGCAACAAGAAAAGTGCTGGAATTCGGAAGTCTTCTCAGGCTGCCGAGAAAAGTCTGGAAATGCCATTTCTTGGCCAAATCCATCAGCATGCTTCACACTTTGGAGGTGTACCAGTGGGAAGAAGGGCAAGCTGCACAGAGTGGAGGTCTCCCTTCTTCGTACTGATTCTTTTTTCTTTTTTTTTTTTTTAAAGCAAAATCTGGAAGTCAATTTTTAAAAACCTGTCAAGTTGCTTACATAAAATGCAAAGCAGTATTTGTTCTGGGAAGACGATTAGCTCACTTCCACTCTCCATCACATGCCTAATGGCTTTTCCAGCTAAACAATGTATCATTTATGTTTCAAACATGTCATTGTGTAGGTTGTCAGCCGGAATGAAGATGTGTAATTTTTCTTGGGCTGAAATAATATCTTCCGCACCAGCACTGTTGCATTTGCTCTTCTCCAGCATATCTGCACTGACATTCTGTCACAGAATTGTGCATTGATGGTTTTCACAGGGAGAGGACACTCACAGAAGCAAATGTAAGAAAATTTCTAAGCACTTGTGTTTCACATCCTGATAATTTTAAGTGATGGGAGCAGCTTCTGTGGCTCTGGCTGGAGCCATGAGCGATTTGTGACCAATAAAAGTGTGTTGCTGTGTTGCATAGAATGAGGAAAAATTACTCCGAATTCCAGAGAATCAGAAGGTATTTATTTTCAACAATCTATTCTTTTTTATAGGGTCTTTTGCTAACAGTTACTTGATTGGTTAAATGACACAATGCTTCTCTACTACTATTCCTACTCTACTACTATTACCTTCTCTTTGAAGGTAAACTGTTTTTCCTTCTGAAAATTCAGGCCTGGTGCTGGATCTGTCTAAGATTCACTAAATGTCCGCCCCACACAAGTGCATCCTCCTCCTCCCCATTTGGACTCTTATCAGTTGACTTCTGGCCATGGCAGGGGGCTGAAACGAGATGATCTTAAGGTCCCTTTCAACCCAAACCACTCCATGAGTCAATGACTCAATGTAAAAGCTACTTTGATTTCTAAGTTGCTCTCAATTTACTCCCAGATTGTTTATTTTTAGTGATAAATACACTAGGAAATTTGTGCTCTATTTTAAAGCAATAAAAGGATTTCAGTAGGTATATTTATCTATGAAGACAATTATTTGAAGTCAGATCTCAGTGGGTTGTTAACAATAGGTTAGATGATACAAAAGAAATAAAAAATGACAGTAAAATCACAGCAGCAGTTGTGGTAAATTGAACGAAAAACTCCCCACTCCCACATTACTATTTAGACTGGCACAAAACTCCACCACCCTTCATCCTAGCTAGGTCAGGGGATGCAGATCCAAGATGTAGGCAGCTCACTCATGGGCTCCTGGAGACTTTTTAAGTCTCTTCATGGATAAGTAGCTAAAGCTGTCTTCTAGTTCAGCATATATGCACAGTGGTTTGGTAAACCTGGGATAGATAAATCTTACATAGGATGGCAGCTAAAGGTCAGTACAGTTTGTTTAAGCTTCCTCCTGCCTTTGTCAATCTGCAGTAGTGGTTAGCAGTACACCCAACATGTATAATTCTTTCTGAATTTAGCAGACAGTTATTACTGGGACAATGAAAGAAATGTCATTCCGGGAAATTATTTGAGATTAAAAATCAAAATACTGGGAAGGTAATTGCCTATTGCATAAGATGATTGTTGAGCCTTAATGCACAATTCTCTGTGCTTTTAGGTATCAGAAAGTATTTAGCATGTAATGGCACTTTAATGGCTCCAAATTAAATGTATCATGGAGAGTTTCAAGGATGCCCAGAAGAATTATCCTTACTGTATTACTTCATTGCCTGATTGCTCCTGTAACTAGAGAAGCGCAAAGATACGTTCAGTGTTTATTTTTCTCTCTTTTCTAAGAAATGACACCAATATTTCAGTAGCCATTCCCATACTGAAACTGGCTGAGGAAACTCCTGAAAAAAGGGGCTGGAAGGGATGCAAGAATGGAAAAACAGGATAAAAGGTATTTGGAGCCGTAGATTAATGACAGCTTTTGAGATCCTGTTGCGGGCAAATTCACACTTAACTCCACTGAATAGTCTGGACTTGGGCATTGTAACAAGATCTGAAACTCTTTTCTTATATTTTAACCAAAAAGATACCCCGTCTTGTTGCTGCACCGCTGAATGGTCCTTTGGACAGCTCCTCTGAACTGACCTTCCATCTCACTTTCACATGGACAGCAACCAGGCTCATCCGTAGGAGAGATCCTAACCTAAGAAAAGCTTTTTTTTAAAAGAAAATGCCACAACAGAGTCTACCCAATTCATAACTAGGATAGGCAAGTTGTTCAGAATCACTTTTCTGTTAACACCCGACAAACATAAACATCAGTTTACTCAGTGGAGAGACAGAAGGATACATCAGCCAGCAATAAACAGATGGTGAAACTGCTAGGAGAGACAATCAAAGGGTCTAAAATGACTTTGAGACATAAAAGAAGAATTAAGGCTACTAAATAGTTCTATTCAGAAATACTACAAATAACAATAAAAAAAAGTGAGTTAAAATTATTCTAAAACCACCAGGCTGGCTCCTATAGCTGCAGTTCAGTGTGTATCCGTTTTGTGCTCCTACCACTTTAGCTACAAAGCATTCTGACATATTTGTATAAATAACGATCAATGTAGCATGACCATTGCACCTTGAAATACCAAAAATAAGCAACAAAAAAAATTACAATTTTGGAAAATAATTTTCTTTAATGAGTGAGTTAAGATTTTGGTTGATTTCATCATATTTTGGCTTGGTGTAGAGCAAATGGTTCTGAAAGATTTTTCTGAGTGGGTGACACTACACAGCATACGGCAATGATTTAAGTCAGCAGTCACGCTGCATTAAACCAGAAAATTTACATTAAAAATACAGCTAAATACTCTTGAGATTTGGTGGTTTATTTTTTTGATTTTTTTTTGTTTTTGTTTTTTTGTTTTTTTGATTTTTTTGTTGTTGTTTTTTTTTCGACATGGAGCTGAAAAGAAGCTCCTTCAAAAGGAGCGTTTATTTTCTGTGAAGCTGGAAACTGAAAAACTAGCCAGAATTACTTCAACTGCTTTTCATACCAGGAGGCAAAATTCTAAAATAATGCCTTAGAGTACTTTACAGTTTGGAGTAACAATGCCATTCTCTTCCTTTACAGCTAGATTTGAACAACAGAAAGCTATCAATTCTGCTATCATAAACAAATTGCAGATGTGGTTTGCTGTCTGTCCTTCAGATTTTCGTTGGGTCTAGACAATGTTATTTTGCGTGCTTTTTGAAAATAGTGGTTTTTACCTCCTATGGATCCACTAAGAGAGTATCTTAGGCTCCATAAAGAGAGAAGCAGGGCAACTATCTAAAACCTCCAGTAATATGAGGACTGAGGAAAGAATTGTGAGAAATGATGAAACTTCCTGCTGCCACATTCCCCCGGGGAGGCAGAAAGATGGGGAAGAAGTAGTCTCTCAGTGGAAAGAGAAAACTAAGTAGAATTTCATGCTACTTTGAGCAGGCTTAGACATGTGTACTGTGCCCTGTTAGAGAGGGAGAGAGAGAGCAGGGAAAATGAGTCTGTGTTTCCAGATAGCGGGGAGTTCCAAAGTGTGAAGCATTAGAATGGGCAGTCGGATCCAGATCCATGAACTCTGGTACACTTTGGGATGAACAGCACATGAAGTACCAGGAGTAAAGAGAATTTTGAGCTTTTGCCACTTTCTGGAGTTGCTTGCATCTGTGACACATGTTGATGTCCTCAAGAGGCTTTAATATGAGTTGGGAGGTCTGTCTGCTTTCCCTTCATACCTGAATCATCCCCCAAACCAACTGCTGGGAGCAACTCACAGCTCAAGAGTCCTGTCCTGTGGATTATGAGTTGCACAGAGAGATATCAGTTCAAGTCCTCCATCCCAGCATAAAAATTGTTTAAGTGACAGAACTGCCGAACCCCAGAGTTCACACTGCCAACCCAAATCTCTCAGATGGCTCTGGAAGCTCAGAGACTGTAAGAGTTGGCTGGGATCTCTGCTGCTGGCGGAGCTTTGGTGCATCAACCAACCTCTAGTGAAATTCAAGCAAGCAATGAGCTTCTTTCAGCTCCATTCCAGTTTCAGCTAAACACCTGATGTGTCATTCAGATACCACCCTTGAGTACTCAACACTTGGTGGAGTGCAATTAGTTCACAATGTTTGGTGACATCCTGAATCTCCCATACAGGAAAATGAAACATTTTACGTAAGTATCTGACATTAAGCTGTCACAATCTGCTACAGTTACTGAACTCTGTATTAAATATAATGCATGGTACTATGCCAGTGTGGGTGGACAACATAATCAGGATCCTCAAAGGTACCTAAATCTGTGAGCAACCTACATACTGTGCCTGCATGAAGGGACATATTCTGTTTGATGATGACATGAGCTTCTCTTCCGAAAGCACTTTCAAAAAGCATAACTGGAATTTTTAACCCATGAATCCTCTTTCCATCAGTGGCTCTTTCTCCCACCATGCCACAGCATAGATCTTCTATTTGATTCTTCTATTTGTACATTCTATCACCTGGTCTTTCACCACCTGATATGTATGGCATGGTTATATTTGAAAGGATTGGGACTGGGGGAGGAAAAATAAGGCTTTTCATGAATAGTACTTAGAGAAATTTTTTTTGAGTAATGAAACAAGCTTGATTTTGTGTGTCTGCATATGTGCAACCAAAAGGCTTAAGGTTGCTTTTGTGATTTGAGCAGGGTACCTTCTCTACTCCAATGTCACAGCTCAAGAACAATCCGAAGGAAAAATACTCCAGCGATTGATCTTAATTTTCAAGGCATAAGGTGTCAGTCCTTTGATGCTTTTTCCACTCCCACTATTTAGAAGTTAGATCTTGGCTTTTGTAATTTTAGGAGATTTAACTCAATGCACCACATTTCTTGTATCTTAGTTTACAGAAAAGTTAATCAGGAGTTCATCAAAGTAAGATGATTTGAGCACATAATGAGATTATTTGATATTTGACTATTGACTAATCTAAAGATAAGAAAACCCATACTACTACTAACATGTCTGATTGAGAAAGCAATTGGAAAAGTAATTTTTCTCTCAGAAGTTTTGACTCATCAGTTGTACCATTCAAAGCCAATACATACATGGGTTATTGCAAGATAACAGGCATCTATCCAGCAACTACCTATAAATTTGTTCATACTTTGGCATAAGTTGAAACAGTGGGACTGTTTCAAGAGAAAAAACCTAAGCGTTACCAGGACTGTGGCCATAAATTTTGGTTTTATATTGCCTTTTGGAAGGTCACTGCATTTCTGTGATAGAAAGGCTAATCAGAGCACAGTCTGTCTCTATAGCTTTTTCAGCAAATGCTAACTATATTCTGATATATTTTATCTGTCAGTAATGTGTACTGAAGAGCTTTGTGTTAAATTAGTATATCCTCTGCTTACCCGTACTATTGAGAAACCTATTTCAGGTTTTAGTTACATTTTCATTTTAGAAAATACTGAACAACAGTAATAAAGGTTTGCTATGTAATATACAAACCCTAATGTTACAGTTTTGATAAAATATGATATTTACTTGCCAGACATCTCCAGGAAAAATCCCACCTCATTTCAGCTAATGTCTTTAAAGGAACTCCGTTTCTCTTTTCCTCCTCCCTCTCTGCTCCACTAGCTGAAAAGCCAATAAAAAAATTCTCCTCCTCTCCAGTTCAGAACAAGATCTATGTGAATTTCTCCTAGGCATGTTTTGAGATCCAGAAGGGGGTGAAAGTAGTTAATGTGCAACAGGAATCTGAATTTCAGAGACAAACCTGGACCTTTCCATTGACCCTGCTGACATGCTGCAAGCTAAATATTAAACATTTTTTTTATCAATTGAAGTCCAGCCTGGGGAGAAGAAACAGTTAAAGAAATGTCTCAATTATATTTGAAATCAGCTAATCAGACTTTGTGTGCATCTGTGGATGATACAGAACTGAAATCAAGCTCTGATAATGAAACCACAAATGAAAAATGGACCGAAGACTCCTTTCCAGGATTAGAAATATTGTGCACAATTTACGTCACATATGCTGTGATCATTTCAGTGGGTCTCCTTGGAAATGCAATACTCATCAAAGTTTTTTTCAAGATTAAATCAATGCAGACTGTTCCCAACATCTTCATCACCAGCCTGGCATTCGGAGACCTGCTGCTTTTGTTAACGTGTGTGCCTATAGATGCAACACGTTACATTGTGGATACATGGCTCTTCGGAAGAACGGGGTGCAAGCTGCTGTCTTTTATCCAGTTAACATCAGTTGGAGTATCAGTGTTTACCCTGACTGTTCTCAGTGCTGACAGGTGGGTCTGTGCAACTGATTTGCCAGGAGATGCTGCAGGTTTGAAGTTAGAAATTAATAAAATAGCAGATATGATGATTTTGCACAGTCTTAAATGGTACATTGTAATAGACTAAAAATCCCAAACTACCAGTCTCCCATGTAATTTAAAAATGTGTGTTAGTGAAATTGTAGCACTTCTTTTTAAGGAAGTGAAGTGAGAAAAGCGCTTTAATTCTTCTGACCTTTTATTAGTTTGAAGTACAGTACAAGGGATTTTCTCAATTGCACAGAGAAGGGAAATGGCTTAAGTTGGGAAAAAGACAGTATATTGGTGCTATCTAGTGGTACAGTGAAGCAGCCAAGGAAGATGAAAAATAAAACTGAGTGAAAATTCTTTAACTTATGCACTCAGGGAGGCTTTAAAATCCTAGAACATAAAGGACTGACATGGGATAAAAAGCCAAAAGAAAACACAGAACAGACTGGGGGACAAAGGAATGACTCTCAAGATTTGATGGCTAATGTAATTTTCACTGTNTAAGAGAGAAAAAGATAATCTTGTCTGCCAGCAATTGTGGATTTTATGTAATAGCAAATTGTTCACGCGTCCAGAATTTTACCAGTGGTACTGTTACTGTACTCCAAAATAATCAGCCAGCTTAGGAATGGCCACATAGGGTCAAATCAAGGATCCATGTAGACCAATACTCGCCTCCAGCAGTGGTAGTATAAGGACAAGAAAAGACACAGAGGAAGAATAAAAACCTTTATCCAACTACATTTTTTTAACCCTATGCCTTCAGATGACACTGAACAGATGTGGTTTCTGGCTGTTTAATAACCTCAAAGGATTTGTCTTCTGGATACTTGTTCAGCCTCTTCTTGAGCTTGCTTAGCAATGACTTTTACTGCCTGTACAAAACAACTCCTTTTATTTCTGCACTGCACACGGCTTCATTTGAGGGTGCTGGCTCTTGTGTCGGAAGAGACAGTGATCCCTATTCATGTCTCCAGGCTATCCGTGTCATAATCCATCCTTAGGTTGTTTGTATTTTTTTTAGTTAAGGTGTGCAGAGCAACGCATGGTAATCAAAAGTTGTGTGAATCAAGGATACAGGTAATTGCACAATTGTCTCTTTTGCTGTCCTTTTTTTTCCCCTATTACTACCTAACATTTTGCTTTTTTGTTGTTGTTTTAGTTTGGGCTTATTTTAGGGTTTTTTAACTACTGCTGAAGACAAGCTAATGTTTACACAGAACTATCTATTGCAGCTCCAAGGTGTTGGTACTGTAGGATATCAATTCAGAATTCACCATGACTAGGTGGCCTTTAAAGATCCCTTCCAACACCAACTCTCCTCTGATTCTATGGTTTAGACACTTGCTTCTGTATTTAATTCTTCATGGTAGCTATTATATAAATACTCTGCACTACATTCTCACAGAGTAGCTACATCATAAACTTACAGAACAAGCTCAGATCAGTCATGTGCTTAATGCCAGGCTGTTGTGTTCCAATATGCTAGAAGAGCTCAAAGTCAATAAAAATGGTATTTATTTGATACATAGTAAGCCAGCTTCCAGTTTCTGTTTACATTTGTCTAGAGGAGAAAAGGATCCGATCCTCATCTTGTGCAAAAATGGTACAACTGAGCTGTCTTATCCTCTGGGTCCTTTTTCACCACCTTTCTTTTCATGCCAGCCTTGTGCTCCCCTGGAGACTTTGCTTCTTTCTGCATTATCAAGACTCACTGGTCCTTCAGGAGCAGCGTATATTGTTTCCTGTGCTTCACCCGCCTTCATGGAAGTTGGTCTTTTTCCATGTCCCACTTCCACACAGATTATCACACATCTATAGATTAATCTATATTTTTCTCTTATGCCTGACTTAGTCCATATGCTGCAGAATCACAGGCATGTATCGACAGCAGTGCCCTCTCCTGCTTTATAAATAAGAATGAATCCTGGAGCGTTATTTTGAGTCAGATCACTGCACTCAGCAGGGGTCTTAGGAAGGCAGAAGAAAGGAGGGGCGAACATGCTTGGTTTCATGTATTTATAAAATAGTTACCCTGTTTCATACCTTCATCAGTGTTGCATACTAATTCCCTCGTTTATCTTTCAAGGCAGTGTCATAAAATCAGGAGTGATGATTGGCCTTAGTGATCCCAATCCAAACTTTAGAAGTCATCTTTACATAGGAAGGTTTTAATGGCAACTCCTGCCTGCCAATCCATTAAAATACATGCCTGAAATTAATTTTTACATTTCCATTTTAATTCCAAATAGCTACTGTCTGTTTTCATTTCCAAGAGTATTCCAGCACCCTTTGTTTAGCAAGAACAGTAATGGCTTTAGACTTGAGAATTTTGCAGCATATGCTCACATTATTTCTGTGTTTATTCTGACAGTGATGTTGGTCATTTTAGGTACAGAGCCATCGTTAAACCCTTGGAACTGCAGACTTCAGACGCACTCCTGAAGACCTGCTGTAAAGCTGGCTGTGTTTGGATTGTCTCCATGATAGTTGCTATCCCAGAGGCTGTTTTTTCAGATTTGTATTCTTTCAGCAATCCTGAGAAAAATGTAACTTTTGAGGCGTGCGCCCCCTATCCTGTATCCGAGAAGATCCTGCAGGAAGCTCACTCCCTGGTTTGCTTCTTAGTGTTCTATATTGTGCCCTTAGCTGTCATTTCTGTCTACTACTTCCTTATCGCCAGAACTTTATATAAAAGTACATCCAACATGCCAGCAGAAGAACATGGTCATGCCCGTAAGCAGGTAAGCTCTGATCAAGCACTAAACTCTCTAATTTTCCAAAGTCTGTTGTGCTGATTAAATATAAATTCTTAAGTACAAAACTTTACCTGATAATGGGGTAAAAAGCTTCACAAACTTAGCCCATACCAAATTTCAATCCAGACTCAGCTGTGCACTTAGGCACAGGCTCATGACTCATCATTTGTGAATGTCCACATTTTCCTAAAGAGAGACAGGTCTGTCATGCTTTATCATGACCCTGTAAAGTCAAAAGTTAAAACATTGAATTTTAAACACTGGGACCTCATCCATGTGAGCTGACACATTAATTACTGTATTTTTAAGTCCTATTCTAGATGAGAGTGTCATATGATTTATAATGGAAAGGAAATGTGCTCTTCACTGGGAATACTTTGTTAAAAAAATTATGAACTAGATTTATTTACTGGTTTAGTGGTTCTGGTTTGGGATTTTATTTGTTCATCCATTTTCTTTTTACTTTCTGCTTTTTTGGTTACTCAAGTATTTAGACTTTTACACTGCTTTGCAAATCAGCACCAACAACACAAACATTTTACTAATTGCTATTAATACCAGCTATGCATTACCTTCTTGTAGATCGAATCCCGCAAGAGAGTTGCAAAGACAGTGCTGGTGCTTGTGGCTCTGTTTGCCTTCTGCTGGCTACCCAACCACATCCTCTACCTGTACCGCTCTTTCACGTACCACACTTCTGTCGATGCTTCCACCTTTCATCTGATAGCAACTATTTTTTCCCGTGCCTTGGCCTTCAGCAATTCCTGTGTCAATCCTTTTGCTCTTTATTGGCTGAGTAAAAGTTTCCGGCAACATTTTAAAAAGCAAGCCTCGTGCTTCAAGGCAGCATTCTGTGCAAAGCCTCCCAGTGCTCCCCAGAACAGTTCTCCTACCAGAGCCCTGTCGGTCACAGGCAGCGTGCATGGCTCCGAAATCAGCGTTACACTGCTAACAGATTATAGCATCACGAAAGAAGAGCAAAGTGTTTAGTCCATATTGGATGAAGAAGGACAGAAACTGACTCATTGCTATCAAGTCACTGCTACTGGGATCATGGAAAGAGGTGCCATGGCTTGCCCTGTCTGTGAAAGTGTGCTCATCAGGAGTTCCTCATTTTTCAAAATAGAAAGAAATCAAATTGTGCGGGGGAAGAAGCTGCAACAGCTGAACTTTCCAGCATAAACTCAAAGGGATTACTCATGTTCCCAGGCATGAACACAAGATTCCTTGCTGGAATTCCTGGACTGGGTAGGAGAGGAGTAGAGTTGGTGCAAGTAGAGTTGGTGCAAGAATTGGCTGTAAGGATGGTTTCGTTCTTGGTGACTTGCTCTTTGAGTTGTGACTGAGAGCTCCCTCTGACAACTACTTGCATCAACAGCAAGGAAGCAAAGCCACTTGGTCATAACACGATCAACCAGGCACATTTTTGATTCATTTATTTTCTTGTCCTGAATGTTAAAAATGGGTAAACACATGAGAAAGGATGCTAAAATGAAAGAAGGCTAAGGTTTGTAGCACTGTGAAGTAAAAAAAGAAAAAGCATTATGGGCTAGATCCACAGTAGCTGTTGCTCTGTCTGTGACTTAGAAATTCTGGCTAAGAGCTGACTGCTTTGTAGTGAGATGGATGTTCCTAAGGAAGTCAAGGGAAAGAGCAGGTGATCACCTTTCTGATAAAGTTATGATCACCTTTAATCACACTTGTAAAATTCTTTGTGATATATGGGTAAAACATCTCAATAATGCAGAGTTCTTTATCGTTACAGTGATTTAATATCAAGAAATTGGGGTGGATCTGTATCAAGAGTTCTATTTGGGATTTACGGTGCACTTCTGAAGTGCTCAAACATCCCCTCCTGCCTTACTTTATATCCCAAAGTGGTCTTGAGTGCGCAACCTGGATTTCTCTTAAATGGAACTGTGTGTCCAATCCACCGAAGTAGACTAGAGTGATTTTGAAGTGAAAAATGTACAGTGTGGAAAGTCAGACTGACCCTTTATGTGCACAAATCCACTCCTGCTGTAGTGTATGTTGTTGTGTCTAAGTGGCCTACACATATTCAAGCACACTAGGAGAGCTGGATTTTTCTACTATATTAATTTTCTATTCTTCAAATTGTATGTCTTTTTAATATTAGCATAGGCTGTCTTAATGCCATAGGCCTTCTAACCTCAAATCCACTGGTTTTATGACGGGGCTTGCAGAGGCAAATCAGGACAGCCTGTCTATGCTCAGCAGCACGGCTGGCCGGGACTGCCTTCCCATCAGGAAGTACAGGAGGCAAGTCTTCCTATCCCATGTAACCAAATACTTGAGTGACCCTTATTTTTATGAATTTTGTGTTCCCCAAACCAAAATTTTGTTCTGTGGAAGCTGGTCATAGAAAACACAATAGATTTTCCATTGCTTAAACTGAGGGACTTCTATTCCAAAAAATAATTTGTGCATTAAAATATAGAACAGAAGTTGCAATGAATGAACTAAAATAATTCTGTCAGTTACAGAAGCTTCAATTTTAACTAATCCTTGAAGGCATAGCCCCCCTGCAACTGCACAGAGCTCCTTAGCAACATATGGCTGGAAATTCATCCATTCATGTACCATTAACTTGTTGATTATAAGATGAGAAAATGTATTTACAGACTCTCTCTGTTGCCTGCTCTAATCAGAAAAATAAAGCCAAACTATAAATCCTGGAGGCATTGCAATACAACCTCTGTCATCATCGTAAACCAGTTAATGACGGACCAGTTTAATCCCATCAGACCTGGCCTTGTTTTACTACAGTCCTCATGTTACAAGCTGCAAGGCTACAAGCACTCATTTTCAAATGGATTCCTCCTTTTATTGTACCAAGTGAACACCAGGATAGGATCACTGAAATACAATTTATGGCAAAGCAGACTCCAGAGACTTTATTTTACTCTGTCTGTCTCAATGTAGCACATTGCCTGGTAGAGAGCTATGTACAAATATGAACATGTTGCACTGCTATTTTCTTCTTCTCTCTTTCCTTCATGGAGCTGCAGGGTGAGACTGAAATAAGTAGATAAGCCTACACACTTATGAACCTACATTTATCTTCCTGGATCTTACTATAGGGAATTCTAAACAAAAGAAATATCCAGCAACAATACCGTTGCTTACAGCATTCTTTATTCTAGCTTAGTAATGCCTTTGGGAAACAGATCTGCATTTCTGGACTTCACAATTTGTCTCTGTCAGAGACCAAATTTTCCACTGCAAAATCTTTGGCTAACCCTTAAAACCCAGTTTCCTAATTCACTATTTTCCTTTCTTTGCATGCAGCTACTTTTTGCTTGTGTAACTACTCCTCTAACTAGATTGTCTTTCTACTGCGAATATATATCCTGTTACAAAACTGATGCTTTTGCTATATTCTGCACATGTTCTGTTTAAAGACTGGCAATATTTCAAGCCACAGTTTAATTATTCTGTGTACTTTATGCTTTGATAATTCTGTACTTTCAAATCTTCATGGCATGATGTATCGGAGTGATATATGGGTCAACATATATTTTTATCTAACCAATCTGATATTATTTATTACATCTTTTCCCACAATATCATTATGCATAAAAAGTCTACACATTACCATAACTGGATTTAGGGGAAAACGTTGTTTTCTTTGCAATCTTTTCTCTGTGTTCCAAAACCAGGTTATTTTCGCCCCTAAGTAATACAAGTGTAATTCTGTAACAGCATATGGGAATACCATCTATTTAGAAAAATATTGAGTATTATCTAGCATATAAAAGGGATGAATAATTAGGGGTTCACTATTTATGTCCACAGCGTAAGAATAGGTAGAAAAAAAGGCACAAAGTACTGAAAGGCAGACTCCCTCAAAGGTTGTGTCCATATGCAGTCATACTGAGAAAGTAAATACAGTTTATAGGACGTACTTTTTTCTATAGTTTGTTTTGTGAAGGAGATGTACACATTTCATGTTCACATTAGCAACAGTTTCAATATCAGCAGTTAATTAATCGCCCCCAAAATCCATAAAAATTAAGAAACCTATGTCAAAGCACTGCTAAAGTGCAAGTGACTGGGATACTAAAGTTAGTTACACAATTATAGCCATTTTAAAGCTCCCGCTCCTGGTCTCATAAAAATTGTTTTATTTTACATGGTCTGCCTATTGACACTTCTGTGTTTCTGCTGAGACTATTACAATTAAATAATGACCCAAAGCTACACACAGCTACAGCCCTTACGCATTTCAATCAGCATTACTTTAAAAATGTAATATGAACTTTAATCAGCATTTAGTTGTTGGCTCTGCCACAGATGGTCTCCTCAGTACAAGGTGAACTGTGAGGTGGAATTTCCATGCACAGGACAGGATACTGAATTTCTAGTACATCTGTACTGGTTCTGTAATTTTTCCTACCATGAGGACTCCTCATTGCTCTCAGTAATCTATGTAACAGCTACGGACTCCAGACCCCTGAAAAGCTTGAAGAGAAGTAGCCTGTCTGTACCTAGTCATTAGTTACTGCCTTGACTTAACATAAAAAAGCAGCTCAGGAAAAGAATGTCTACCTAATTAAGGATTAGCCAGCAAATTGCTGGTTCCCCTATTAAAGGGAGCAAAACACTTCAGGAAAACCAATGTATCTGTATTTTTAGTCGGTGGTACCTCTACAACAACATTCAGGTTGTATCTTTAGAACATCAATCAGCTCTGATGAGCCAAAATTGGGTTGTATCACACAGACATAGATACAGAATCATCATGCTAATGCCTTCTTTTAATATTTACTTTGGGACATTTTGCTAGGATTTAAAACACCATTTCTTGACAGCATGGACTGATCCAAGTAGTGGAATGCTTGAGCTCTTTGCACTCTCCTCAGAAGATGCTGCTTGCAGCAGCAGTGCTTGTGCACCCATGATCTATGTAATTTCAAGGGTGAGACTGAGAGGAAAGTTGTCTCTGCCCCACAAGGTGATGAGTTTCCAGCTGAGTCGTCTCCCTGGACTGTTGACTGTGTCTTTACCAAGGAGGAGGGAACAGATGGCAGTGACACCGTTGGAGGCTGCACCACAGCAGCTGCTGTCACGCATTCTCTTATGTGAAGGAAGTGAGAGGGAACTTGAGGCAGTTTGTCCTCATAACTACATCAAAGTGTGCAGAGCAGATTTATTGAGCATTAACCCTGCTGCACACAAGCACTCTCTCACTCCCATTGGATTGAGAATAAATTTGGATTTCCTGCTCCCCAGAACTATCCCAGTGCCTCGCTGTAGGCAGATGTGTACAGGGAAAGCGAACACTCAGGTAACAAACATTAAAAACCCTGCAAAAATAAAACAAGCAGTTTAAGACTTAAATTGCATTTCTCTTACAAAGTTTAAGGCTATCATTATTTGATTTCCAACCATATACCCAATTCCAAATTTTATAAGCAAGCACAGTTTCTGTCAAGCCTCTCATGCTCCACTCCAAAATCCAGTAGCTGTTTGAAAATGAATACAAACGTCCCTCAGGTGGTAAGTTTATAAGGGATCAGAAAGCAATCTTTGAACAAATACCATAATAGATGTGCCTAGAAAAAATTCTTGAAGCATCAAAAATGTCATTAACTAGGCTGGCTGTTCTTTGTGCAATAGTAAAGGTTACTAGAACTCTATATTTATATCCTCACCAATTTCGTCTGACAGCTTGGTGCCCAGGCAGGGAGCTGATGTTCATCTCTCCCTGCAGGGCTTCACAATCACATCTTTGATTTTATTATCGTTCCAGTCTGTATATTTGTTCCTGGTATACTAATTTCCAGAAAATTTCTGTTTATAATTTTTATTTCTGAGTGGAAAGATTGTTTTGCCCCTGGCAACCAGCCACTGCCAGCTTTGCTGGGGCTGTTCAGCTCAATTTTCATTTATAACATGTACACTGGGGGTTCTATAACGCTAGGTTAAGATTTGCAAAAGAAAACATGAAGAGTGTGCTGCTTCATCCTCTAAACAGAAATACTTTAAAACACATCAGCAATTAAAATTCAGTTTTGATGTGATACTGTCTGGGCTACACCATAAAAACCACTAGATGGCACTAGATGAAGGGCTTTAAAAAGAACTGAGAGACATTTGTATTGAAAATATTTAAGTATCCACAGACAGAGTAGTAATTGCAGACTTCATTAATGGAAAAGGAAGTGAGTGTTCTGAAGCCAAGCTTCATCCCACTAATACGACGTACCAACCCTTTCCTAAGGGAACACAATCGCTGGACACCCTCAGCCAAGAGGACAGAGAAGCAATGTGATTTCTTGACATTCAGAGTGCCATTTCAATCTCATTTTTCTATTTTTGGTTTTACTTTTGCCTCTAGTAGGACATGCGTACACTTCCAGCGCCGAACGGCACGCAGCCTTGCACAGCCCCACTGCCAGCAAGCTGCTTCACTGTCAAGTGTTGTCGTAGGCCGAATAGGGAAAAACATGCAGCAGGGAGGACTTTCTGCGCCCTAAACTTTTATTTATCATGTACGTAAAGCTGCAGTAGTCCCCATGCAAAGCCTATCAAGGTACAGCTTCTCGCCTAAAGCAGTCTGGCGCGCGAAGGGCAGCTGCCCTCACGCAGAGCCCCTGCCTGNGGTGAAACAGGGCCGCAGCCCGAGGGTGAAGGGAAAGGAAAAAAAAAAATGGCAAGAGAACAGGGCAGAGCCGCTGTGGCGACCTCAGGGCCCGCCCAGAGGCGGGACATCATGCCCCGCCCATGTCCCGCCCCCTGTGTGCGCTCGCTCCGCCCTCCCCAGGAAAGGCTCCCCTCCCTCCCGCCCTGCTTCCCATTGGCTCCGCCGCTTTTCGCATGACCCACCACCGCTCGTCCCATTGACTACAGCTCAAGGTAAAGGGGCGGGGCGGGCGGAAGGTACAGCGGCGGGTGGGATATTTCCGGTAGTGTGCGCGCGCCGGGGCCTCGGGCGATTGGGTGAGGTGCGGAGCTGTCCGCGCGCGCTCCCGCCACCGAGAGGAGAAGAGAAGAGAGGAG